>CM073768.1:144473662-144726608 GCA_037158775.1 Hetaerina titia
CTCAAAGGCCATCAAGCATCAAGACTGGCAAGAAAGGTGCTCAAAAGTGGGGTCATACAAGGGAGCTGTCATGAGGTCTCAGCCGTCAAACATAATTCCGTGATTTAGTACTTCACAGGGTCTCAGCCGTCAAACATAATTCCGTGATTTAGTACTTCACAGGGTTAATTTAAATTTATTTCAATATTACCAGTAATCCTATGCAGCTATATCCCACCTTAACAAGCACTTCTACATTGTTTTCCTCTCTGTCCATTTCAACCTCTCCATCCTTCTTCACACGCACATTTCAAAAGCTTCCAATCAATGCCTACCATTCTGCTTCAATGACTATGTTTCTGCTCCATACATAATTGCACTTCATATCAAAGTTTTAACAAACCTCTTCTTAATATACTTACTCAACATCCCTGTCATCAACTCCCTCCTCCTTGTGAAAGCTTCTTTGCCTAACGCAATTCTTCTCATTATGCCCCACCTACTTCGATTACTTTGGTCCAAAACACTTCCAAGATAGGTAAACTGTTCCACTCGCTATGGTTTTTGCCCTCCTGTTTTTACATCTCTACAACTCTTTCTGGTAAACCACATAACCTTTCTTTTATTTATATTTATTCGATTCCATATCTATTGCTCTGAATTTCCAATTCATTCAGCAAAGCTTGCAACCTCTGCACTGACTGAGCAACTAATGCTTGGTCATCAGCAAACCTAACTGATTTTACGAATTCCCCTCCGACTTTCATTCCTACCTCCAGTTCTTCCCATGCCTCTTTAATCATTTCCTCCACATATGTACATGTTGAACAGCACCAGTGATAATGGGCAACCCTGCCTTTCACCTCTTCCTAACACTGCCCATCCGGACTCTCCGTTCCCCACTCGCACCTGAGCAGTCTGAGACATGTACAGGTCACAGATTAGTCTCCTGTCCCTGCAATCCATTCCTATTTTCTGCCTCTTTCAAATGCTTTTTTGAAATCCACGAAACAGGCAAATACGTCCTAATTGCATTCTATATTCCTCCCAATTAGTGATCTTGTTAATGCAATAGCATTACACTACCTTTGATAAATAACATGCAGAATGTGTTAGGACAATGGAATCGATCCAGTGGAGGTATGGTTGCCCCTTTTTGGCACGGAACAATAAACACTGTAATCTTTGAAGATGGCCTGGTATTGATTTCTCAGGGTGCTAAGTTAATGATAAGAAAGTAATTGGATGCCTTTGAAGGAGGAGGAATTTCAGTGAACTTGACGTTAACTGAATATATGGTAGTAGCAGGAGACAGAAATATAAATCTATCCCAGGGAACCATCAATGCAGTAAAACAAATCTGCAAGGTGTAAAATAAGCAATACTTCAGACTTGAGGAGGTAATGAAATGTAAAATGGGTTTGCATGGTGTAGAGGAAGGATCCCAGGAAATAGGAAAGAGAATTCTGCAAACAATAGTAGAGGCACTTATCAGTAACATATTAAAGAATTGTTGAATACTTCAAGGCATATACAGCAGTGAAATACAATCAAAAAGAAGTTTGGCATTGACACTGTAGACCAATGAATATCTTATGGTGTATTTGACCACCAAATTATGAAATATTGAAAAAATGAATTTTTCACATAATATTGATAGCTGCATTAAATGCATGTGTAATATACAACCAATTGACTTGATAAAATATCCCCATGTATTCATTCATGAAGAACCTATCCAGTGACAATGCAGTTTTTCTAGCATATCCTTCATCCAGGACTGGGAGGAGGGGAGACTATCACCTTTTCAGATGCTGGGGAACACTTTACTTGAGTGTCTCAACATAATTTCAACTCTATCATAGAAGTAAAAATTATATGAAAGTAATTTCTTTTTGTTGTGTGTACATGTTTTTTCCTGATATTTTGAAATTGTATTAAAATTTGCATTTTCTCTCTACTTTGATGAAAATATTCTGGTGTTCAATCAATAATTTGTGTTTTACCACTCACACATGCTTTATATGAAATAAATTAAAGGCATAAATATTATGTAGCTGTACCTTCAATGGATCATTGAAAAATTATTGAAAAAATAATCAAAATCTAGTCAAAACTTTTGACACTGGAGTAAAAAATGGAATTTAAATTATCACCACTCAAAGAAAGCGCTTTTGGCTAGACAGCTATGTATATATTCATGCCCATTTGATTGAATTATACTTGAGTACATGTAAATCACTTGTTTGAGATATTATCTTTACTACTCACCCGATTATTTGAGCTATTGTTTTTTTGAGTTTAGAGGAAACCAATTTTTGACATGCTTCAAAACTGCAATATTTTCAGGTTCATTAAAAACTAACATTTGATTTGTAGGCTATGATTATAAATCACTTTAGCTCAAAAAAGTTATAAATTTTCATTGCAAACACCCAATGGCTGAATGTAGTTTACCAATGAAATACATCTGTTACTACTCTAAACATTTTTTCTTAGGTGTTGTATGGAGAGGATGCTTCAAGTTCAGAAGATACGAATGTGTAGGCTCCTCACCTAAAACCCAGGTCTCCAAACTGCCAACATGTACTCCTCTTGTTCCCCTCCCACACACTGAATGAAGGGCAGAATGGACCTTACCAGGGGGAGTATTGCTGAATATTTCCACCAAAAATGTTACTACTTGTATTGTTTCAACAAAAGTAAGAAATTAAAGGCACATTCATTTGTGAAAACGTCCTAGGTGTACCTAGGTTTATGTGTAAATTATGCTTTCCACACCATTAAAACACTTCAAGGAGCATGGCACATAAAAATGAGAGGGAAGAGTTCACTCTTCAAAATAGGTGAACTTTGTGCTATGGTTGCATGGTATTAGCTCCTGCATCCTTTCCTGATTTCAAAGTAGTGCACAACGAGATGGAATATCCTCTGAGATGGATCCATTCAGGGTACAATCATGTTACCTTCATAATGCATGCCAATTTTTAAATACTGTCTTGAGCAAAAATCTTTCATTTGGCATATACATATTGTAATGTTAGCTGACAGATCTGTGATTCCAAAGAATGTATTATATTGTTACCAATGTTGACAACAATTATGCTCAGGAAAAATGTATAATAGCATCATTTGTCATCATTTATAAGCCACTAGGGCTCCTGGAACCTTTAATTCAGATTTCCTTCATGCATCTTTTTTCAATCATAGAAAAGAATTCTTATGTAATGCATAGACAGTAAAAGAGTAGTACAGTAAAAAAGAAGGAGCATATTTTACCTTAACCAGTTAATTTTATTGAAAAACTTTACTTATAAAATTTTTTATTTGTTTCATTATTATACATAAATTTTAAATATGCAGTAAACTATAACCATATGTACACATATCTAGTAGTATAGAATTTTTTACTGAGTCTTCATGGTTAGTATGTATTAATGTATTCAGTAGAACATAGAACTTGTACCCTTGGAATGAAGGATTACAACTATAGCAGATTGAAATAATTAAACAAAATTAGTACATTCTTAGAGCACTACACTTTTTTGGTAAAGATTTTGTTTTATGTACAGTACAACCTCAAGACCTCTGCAATATACAGGACCACACTCTTGCCAGGTTTCTGAAAATTCTGAGGTTTAGAAACTTAAACACTAATCAAATATTTACCTAAGGCATACTATCTTTGGGAAAATGAGATCTCCGTTTTCCATTAACTCTGCAGATTCATCAATGAATTTCTCTGCCACCCGAAACCATGAAATAGTACTTCACCAACATCATCTACTACCAATGTACTCATGTTTTGATTTCTAATTACACATGAATTTGCATGTGTCACTATTCACTTAAAACTTAATAATCCTTGTTTCTTCTTTTTAAAATTACAATCCGTGGCCCTATCAACTCTGTATTCTTTGCAAGCTTTTCATGGAAGTGTTTCTAGTTTTTTGAGCGAATAGACTTTTTTTCAAATGTGAATTTTTCTCCACATTTTTTATGCTACTCATCATGAAGTTTCAAATTTTCCTTAATATCATTAATTTCTATTCAATATACACCTATTTATTTGGGAAAAACAATTATTTGGGAAAACTGTTCCTGTAATTTATATGTCAAAGTTTTCTATGATTCTGAATTTTTGAATGGTGAGTTTTTGAGGTTGCACTGCAATTATGTTATGAAGGGAGTAGACTTTTTCATGGCTGGATTCAATTATTAAAGTGTTTATGAAAAATAAACCTACCCCAAGAAATAGCCTCATTAAAAACTTTTAAACTTTAAAAAGTTCAATTTTTACCACTATGAATATAATTTCAATAATCTACCTCTTGTAAGACTTTTATCAGGATGATTGTAATCATCTCACTAATTCCACCACTGCCATCACCTTTAGTTCCCACAAATTGCCCCAATTCTGGGATTCACAAGTCCCTTCCACTGGAAAATGTTGGAATCCTCAGAGGAAATCATTGGCCAGGTCACCAAATAATGATCGGCTGTGGTACATCACAAATCTGTCAAAAGTGTGAGTGGCATACCATGGCAATCATGTCAGAGTTGGTGTAAGACAGAAGGAGGAGATGTGACTGTTACAGGTGGATTTATCAGACACAGAAATAAGCAGGTTGAATGGCAATGCAGTTGCAGTCTACACAACCTTTGGCCCACTACTTCCTTGCCCCTGTTTGTCAGCAAAAAGAGAAAGAATGCAAGATTGTAATGATTAGGTAAAACTAGGAGAAACCAGACACCTTAGTGGGAATATCATATCTACTTTAATCTGCTCAAGGGTTTCCAACCACATTGCTACTGATTCTTAAGTGTAGCAATGATATAAGGCATGAATTGTGAATGGTACACCATGAAGCATGTAGTGGAAATCCTCACTATGCCAAGATGAACATATTGTGCATGTTTAGACAAAAATCTTACCTAATTTTTTATAGCTTTCCAGGAAGACAGAAATTAAGGTTAAATATCATTGCTAAATCAGATGAGATTTGATCTAAAATTGACACTTGCACTTGTCATTTTACATTCACTGATAATATTAGCCTAATCATGTTTAAACTAATACGTAAACCAAAATAAGTTTTTCAATGCAAAGAAATACTTTTTTGTCGTAATACTATTCCTTGGCAATTGCAGTATCACAAATACTATAACCAAATGGTTCCTTTAACTGTTTTCATGTTCCTAGACCATTAACTACAATGAAAACAGTAGAATTTTCTCTTGTCTAGATCATGGATTGCCAGAACTTGAGGGATAAACATTTCCTCAAAACTTTATACCTGTGTATGAACCTGTTTGCTGAAGGCTGTCAAATGAGTACTTTGTGAAAGTAAGTTTGTGAAGGGGAATGTATTTAGGCCTCTAAGGCCTTGAACCCCAAGACGTCTGATATTGAAACTGAGCATTAATAGTGAAAGTATGAATTTTCTTGTTGGCAGATGTGTCAATCATTTTTCTTGAATTGACATTTAGCTCTTACTCCTGCAACCTGCAAGTGCGGATTTGGTATACCACATGCATGATATGAAAAAGGTTAAGAGTCAAGGCAAGAAAATTTTTAAAAGTAGCATGATTATTTCATCCCATTTAACTCCCCTGTAAGAAAAGGATTATATTTTGATCAAGTGGAAAATAACCTTTGGAGGTGGATTTGAATCTCCAAAACAGTGTTTATTGAAGAATTAATTCTCCAATTGATTTTAGCTGGGATTTTTTTATCCAATCCTCTATACTTTACCCATTTTAGCTACTACTTTTTCAAATCTAAACCCATTATTTACCAATAGTTATTATAAAAACTCCAATGACATCAACTATTTCTTTCATACTTCACCAATGAATAGATTAAGTTTATCTTTTGTGGAAATTAAAACTTTGTACAAGGCTGTTTCATAGATCTACAATTTGATGAATCCCATATGTAGTGAGAAATGCAACTCAGATGGAATGTCGCTGCAGTGGTCACATACATGGCACAGGTGGTAATTAGACATAGGGAGGTATGTGGGAGGAAAACTCTGCATTATATGTATCATTATGCTATTTGGGAGTTATCATGGAAGCTCTGCTTTAGCAGCACACCAATAGACAGCTTGGACTGATCTTCTAATGATGCAGCAGTATGCAGAGGTGTTGTCATTAAAGTGTTGCTGGAAAAATTTGTCCATTTTCAGAAATTGACATTGAGCCCATTGATATTGGCCATATCACACCAATAACTAAATATGATGATCTAAGGACTTTGGACTATGTTTGTACAAAGGCATACAGGAGCTCTCTATTAGTAATAAAATACAAACTTATTGTATCTCAGCTTGTCAAATTGAGGTTCTATGCTACAATCTCCATGCATGAAGTCCTGTATAACCTGAAAGTTATAATAACCCGAAACAGCATTGACAAGGAACTAGTTCAACAGTGTTGCAAGGACATGAAAATATCCCTCCATCAACAAATAAGTTATAATTAGCAAAACTAAATAATCCTTCTCATATACGTTCATTGGGTTCCACATTGTAAATGACATAAAAGTCTGTCTTCAACAAAGAAATTTACCATGTCTTCAATGAGTCCCATTTTCACTCATTAGTACTCACCTTGCTGGGCTTTGAAGTGTGATATTGAGAATATTGGCTGAGGATATGGGAAGTGACCACTCCCTGGGATTGATGTGATCCCTATGGCCTTGCCTTTGTCCTTCTTGCAGCCAAAGGAGTAAACTTCACGTGCAAAGAGTGCACACAGGGCGATGATGGAAGTCAAGAGATTGGTCACCATGACAGCCAAATCCCTCAAGTGCATGGGCAGGAGCAAATGGGTGGCTATGCCAGCCAGCCACACAAGCCATGTAGCCATGCAGCAAGCCACGATCCTACCCTCCACGCCTGCCCCATGCCTCCTCTGCTTGCCCCTCTCCTTGCCTGCATCCAAGAACACTCCCCGGTGATGGCCTTGCCTCCACACAAATATGGCCAGCAGGGACGTGGCAAGCAATAGCAGAGCATCATATGCCATGGAGAGGAGGAGGTGGGTGTCAAAGGCCTTGGCGGGCGAGCAGTGCCAGAGGGGCCATGCCAAGGGGGTCTCTGCTCCCCAACCACTCCCTACTGAACCCTTCATCATTGGGTCAGGAACCCCATTGGTGGACTCAACAATTGAGGGGACAAGCAGAAGCCAGCCAGCCACCAGTAAGGCCTGGACCAGGACCAGGGCAAGCACGGATGTAAGCAGGCCAAAGGAGTGGCACGAGCCATCCTTTGGCAGCTTGTCCCCAGAGTATCTCCTCCACCTGTCTACTACCTGCAAGACATAGGGAAGTATTCACAATCAGAGTGCAGTGTTGGAGGTCAGGCTGTGTTTTGGGACATTATCACTGTACCATTGTGTAACTCGCGTCCATAAAAAATTCCAGCGCATATGCATGTAAGTGCATAAAAATCTCACAGAAAACTTTCCTCATTCTATTTGCCTCATTTACACCTCCCCTCACCACTTCAACTAGCAGAACAACACCCTCTCACATCATCTCTTTACCTTTTTCACGTCCTGCCCCTTTTCCAGCTTACCCCAATCTCCACCACCAAGGACTTTTCCCAAAATGCACCCCACACACACAAAAGACATTGAGCCTTGAGTTCTATGTTTTTTGGCTCAACTTTATGGAACTTCATGATGAAAAGTAAATAATAACAATGTTATGAGTTCCACTGATTTTTATTTTAAAAACGACCGGTTTTATCAAATAGTTGACATCATCAGGTATGATACACAGGACTATTTGACATTGATATATGCATGGATGTGGTTGGAGGAGGTTTTGGGTGGATGGGAGGTGTGGTATGGAGGGAAGAAGGTGGGAGAAAGGGAGGGGGGAGGATATTAGCTAACGAAGGAAGGGATGGAGGAGAGGGAGAGGATATAGGTGAAGTGCAGAGCGGTAGCCACGAACGGTTAAGTTGACTCTCCCCAGAGGGTTGATGGAGGGGCTAGGTAGGGGTGGACAGATAGGAAATGAAAGACTACTGGGCGTAAGGGACATCAAGGAGAGGGGAATGTAAGGTAAACACATTGTCATTGACCAGGAATCCATTTCCAACGTGTTTCCTTCCAGTTTTCCTAAGACACCCATTCTGTGGCCCTTGGTTTCACTATGGAGGACTTCGGGGGTAAAATCGCTCGTGTGTGTCCTTCTTCCCACAAGTGTTTGGCAAAGAAGCATGGGATTTTGACATTTATATATACATGGCCAAATCCATGGATATGTAAATGTCAAAAAGTTCTGTATATTTTACCTGATGATGTCGACTATTTGATGAAAGCAGTCGTTTTTATAAATTAAAATCAGTGGGATTTACAAAGTTGTTATTATTCACTTTTCAAATTGAGTCTTCCCAAACTATTGATATTACCTCCAAATATCCTTTCCAGTGCATTATTGTTAACCTCTCTTCCATTCTTTTATTGCAACTGAAATTCCACCTTGATTAAATGCCTTCCCCTCTCCTTCACCCCCAACCTCATGGACATCCAATAATGGGGTGAGACCCTTGGGAGGATAATGTTCTTGGACACATAATCCTTCGCTCAACAGCAATCTCATTCACCCTGCTCTCCTGGAGTTCAGAACCCAGTCATCTTATGAGACAAAGGCTCTTCTACCCAACTAGTAGATGGAAATTCTCATCTGTCTCATCCAATCCAAAATATCCAGTCCCTCATTAGTTCAATCCCCAGGAACCAAGATTGATCTATCCACCACAGAATCCATTGCCCTGAAATGGTAGAACACTTACCCAGACATTGTAAGTACTTCAGCAGGTTTCACTTTGGTCACTATTAATGAAGCAGTCTGTTTTTCAGCACTGCAATGCACATAAAGTTATGATACCCTAAAAGATCATTTATTGGATCTGGATTTGAATTAGAACCCCTACATAATATGCCTCCATGAATTTCATATCTTTACCAAAACCATGGATGGATATATCATGGAAGATGACTTAAGGTTGTGGGAAATAAGCAATTGTTTTATAACAGTGTAAATACACTATTAAGTACAGCAATGTATTTTCCCAATGGAAGGAATAGGAAAAATTATGGAAAACATATGCAGGTATTTTTAACTTGAGTGCCACAGAGAGACATGGTAAATTCAGAGTTGGGCAAAAGCCAACATTGAAAAATTCTGATTTATGCTTACCTCAACAAGAAGCCCAGAAAATAAAATGGCATATGCTATTCCCGGCAGTGACCTCCTTGTGCTACAGATAACCTCCATGGGTGAAAGAATGAACGCAAAGTTAGAGCCAAGAAGAGCGATGACTCCGGTCAGCACCACCAGGTTGAGTGGGAATGAGAGTGTGCTGCTGGAGCCATGGAAACGGTCACCTCTAGAAGAGTGGCAATATGCAGTGCAACACTGCGACACCAGTGCCACTAGTGCGATGAGGAGACAAAAAAGGGTGAGGGCACCGCACACCACTCCCTTTAGCGTCCCTGCTCCATCCAGTGGTTGAGGTCTTATCGGAAGAGATAATGCTTTGGAGGCAAACTGTGGTATCTGCCCCGCACACACATCAATGCATGACCCTGAGCCACATTGAGCAGAGGGGGTGTGGTGGCTGCCGTGCCGGAACCTCAGCCTGTCCATGTCCACGTTGAGACCCTTTTGAGGGCTCCAGCTGCCCACCCGCACCATCTCCCCTCCTTGCACATTCCAGACGACCAAGTGCCCAAGGCCATCCTCATCCAGAGCAGTCTTCATCTCCTCTGCCAGCTGCTCCCGGGCACGATGACCACATGACAATATCGAAGTTGTATCAAACCGGTGTGGGCAGTTTCTGTCGAGGAATCTGTGGAGGGTGGTTGCAATGGTGGATATGGCTTTCACTGTCGACAGGTACAGGGATGAGTGCTTGGACTCCCTCAATTGCTCCAAGCATGTGGCATCATCACAATCTGCTAGTTTGGCTCGAGCTTCCATGGTCCATGAGTGTGGTATAGGGGCTCCATAAGGGTTAATGGAGGTGAAGTTGGTTGTGAGGAGTGATTGGAAGTAGTCCTCGAACCCTGGGACTTCCCATTCCTCTTCCCTGACCATGATGGACCCAGCTGAGATCTGCTCTAAACCCTTGCCAATGCCATGCCCCCAGCCACGACCACTCAGGAACACAAACCTCTCCCTCAAGCCCCCCTGTTTTCCGAGAGCATCCAGGAGTACCCTGGTTTCCTTTGGGGTGTCCAGCAGGAGCACCACAGCCGTGGCAGGTGTGGGGAGCTGCTTCAGTGCTGATATTGCTCTTGCAATGTCTTCATCTTCTTGAGAAGTGGTAATGATGCCCCCTATGCATATTTCATTCTCGAGTGCCCTTACCTTCATTCTCTGCATTGCCTGCTCACCCTTGGTGGTTGCACTGTGTATCAATGCAATATATTCCCAATTGAGCTGCAGCATGACTCCGATTAGAGCCTCCACCTCCTCAGACATGTCAACAGAGAGCTGCACGGTCCCTCTGCTGTTGGGATTTGTGCCACCAAGGCTGGATTGCCTCTCAATGGCCTCACTTTCAACCTCCCCCATTACCTCAGGGATTCCCTGAGCTTGTAAGAGTGGAGCTAGGGTCTTGGATGTTTCAGTCCCAATGACCAGGGTGGCCAGAGCAGCCTCAGGAGTGGTCACAGCCTCAGAGTGGAAGTGTGAGAGGAAGGCAAAGAGATGGTCATGAGCACGGGCTGGCTGTGAGCAGTAATCCCACAACAGAGCCCCAAGTTTGATCCCTGGAAGGATACTGGTATTCTTGTTGATTCTCTCAAGGGCAAAGCTGAAGGCTGCAGTAGCTTTGAAGGCTGCTAGAGAGTTGAATGCACCGCAATGGAGGTAGTTAGCCCCCTCTTTGTGGATTGGGAGGAAGGCAAGAATGGAGAACCTGCGGTTGGATACAATCTGGAAAGTAGAGGAGAAATGTGTTTCATAATTTCATCTTTTAGGAACTATACACAAATAATTGCAGAGTGAATTTATAATTGCCCACCAAGCCCCTGAAAAATGAGAGTATGAAGAAAACATGACCTAATGGTGAAAGGATATCAGAAAGTGACACAACTTTCTGTGCCTTGAACAGGACACTGAAAGGCAAGCAGGAAAACAAAATGCTCTCCCTTCCAATCTCCTACTACGTCAAGGGCTGGAGGGATTCATTCACCTCCCTAAGGGAGTCTAGGGAAGGGTAAAACAGAAGGAGGGGAACTCACACATATGAATTCCACCGTCTTGTTTTGTGGGAATATCTGGCTAAAAAGATGAGAGATGTACATGGGTTTACAACAATCAAAGTTTCTTTATGTCTTCTACTTCCTCTTCAAGATCAAGGCCATCAGAAGGCTTGTCAGCTTAATGGGGATTTGTCAATATCATTTTCAAAAAAATGCTAAATACCCACCAACGTGAGATAGATACTTTCAAAAATGTTTGTTTTTCATCTTCTGCCCAGATGCTGTGATATTTTTTACTGCATTAACTTAGAATAATGCAGAAAATATTCCACATTAGATTTTTTGGGCTGATTTTCAGAAACTCATTAAGCATACCATCTTCTTTTACTGTAGCTGCTTATGTATGAATGTCAGCGGCCAGGTGGATTTATGTATATCAAGGTTTATGTAACCCAGGGGCTGCCTGTTTCTACTACATTGGATGTGGAATTTATGAAAAAATGACCAGAACTGGAAGAAAACTTCAGGCAGTGAACAATAAAACATGAAGAATATGTATCCTTATTATTATTATTGGGAATAGTCTACCAGAGAAGGTAGATATTTGATGAAATCAGGAACTAATTACTTTTAAATTTATGCTCCACCAGTCGCATTACAAAAGGCAGTGGAACCTCACTTAATGAGCACTTTGCACAGCGAGTGATTTGCATAACAAGCAAACCTGTTGGGCCCAAAAATGACTTCCTTAATGAGTGACTTTTCACATAATGAGTGACGAGGAGAGGGGAATTCCCAGAACAATTGCACACTTGCTATTTCAGTTTGTGTTTAGTACTCGTTCCACTAGTATCTTAGTGTTGCTAGCAATCATACATTTTTCCAGACTTGTGTTCAGACTTTTTAGTAGCAATTATTTGGTGCAAAGTTTAATAATATAGTGTGTATAGTTTTAAAAATGACCCAAAAGGAAAATCTTTGAGAAGAAAACCACAAAAGAATAAAAATAGCAGTAGAAATGAAAGGTAAAAGCACCAAAAATTGGAAACAAGGTGCGATCATGGCCGATCTAATACACACACCAACAATTGGTTGACATCAATGATTGGCATTTTCTTCCAGAACACAGGTAATATTAAGGATTAGATGCTTCAAAGAGAAAGACAAGGGTATCAACATAATTCTCTTTCCAAATAAGTCAAAAACCAATGGCTGTTTTTTACTTTGCCCAGAAAAGTAATAAAAAATATTCAAGTGTACTAGGATTCATTTTTGATGCTAAACAAGCTGGGGTGATGTTGTACATAATGTATCATTTAAACTATCTCAAGTCGTATTTGTATTAAGGTAATTAAAAACATTACTACCAAGGGGATATCTTGTTAATGCATGAAACAATGCATTTCTCCATTTCCATCTGTTGTATGGAATGAAATTACAGAGCAATTCCTCTGGTGTCTTATCTAGCCTTCTACGCAAGAAAGCTGCCAGGACAATCTATAATTCCATTTCTAAAGATCACTGTAAACCACTGCATATTGCTAATTGAAATATGAAAGCCTATATATTTATATCACCTCATTTGATGTAAAAGAAAATGTTCATAATTTCTTGATTAGATTCAATATTGACAAATTTGGAACAGAAGCATACAAAATTTAATTACTGTAGCTCTGCCCTCTATTTTGCTTTGCAATAATGTTATTTTTTTAAGTTTAAGTTTTTTGTTAAGTTTATTTTTTTATTCAGTCTCAGAAAACCTATTTATCCCCAATTAATTATTTGTTCCCTTGCAATTCTATGCTGTGACATTTTACTGTGAATTATTTCCATATAATAGCTAGCCTATTATGACGCATGCATGCACATGTTGCCAAAAAGGTTCCCCAATCTGATATATAGAAATGCAAATGATTTGATTTATACAGAAAGATCACTATTGTTATTGGTTCTGACCTCCATGAAGTTTTGCTTGTGCCCTGCAGTTTGCTTGCTCCCAGTGTCACCCCAGTGACCATCACACAAGGCACACTGTGACATCACCTCGGTGATCGGGATTTCCTTTGTTTTAGAATTCTCAGTCTCATATGCCTTTGCCTTGGACAGGTCCAGGTGCACCAGATCATTGCTGATGTTATCTCCGCTGCTTGAAGATAAGGGTACCATCACTGGGGTGGATATGGAACCAATTGGCACCACTCCCCAAACAGCACTGCCCACCTGCCGCACATTGAGTACCTGGGAACAGTCACGTTGGATACTAGGTACAGGATGGATTGTACAAAACAAGGCGGGTCTCTTCCAGAAAAAAATGCCACAGTAAATATATACAATTGAACAAGAGAATGCATTGTCCAGCCACTATCCAATGAAAGTCCATCTAATATTTCTCTTTTTTGCCAGCGATAGTAGCAATTTGAAAATTAAACCCCTGTTTGTTACCTTACCATTCAGAAACTCCACCAGCCTTCAAGAAATGTTAAGTCCAGGAGAGAAGGCTGAATTGTGATATGGAGGTCATGGAAAAGAATGGGAAACTGTTGCATTGTAGCATATATTGAGAAGCATCACCCTAGTAAGGCAGTGTTGTAACACTGGTTGAAGGGGGTCTTGTCGTGGGAGGCATGTTTTGGGATGGGAAGACCTGCGGATGGGGAAGAGGGATTACATGAGGCACGATGATTGTTTATTCTGAATTTCAGGGGTGTGGAGCCCTGGTATTTGTAAAAGGCCGGGTAGAGTTTGCATGTCAGAAGATAGACTACATTCATGGATCTGCAGAAGGAGTGGGGGAAGGATGGGGGAGAATTAAAAGGTGGGATGGAGAGGGGTGGAGTGGTGAAAATAGGGTAAGTTTTACATCTCCCTCGATGGCAAGGAGTGGGTGTGGCTCTGGTGGTGGAGGGGATTTCGAGAGAGGCTTGGTGGATTTTGGGAGATCTGCTTGGTTGATGGGCCGTTTGAAGGTGACAGAAGGGCATTTGGGAAGAAGGTTGGATGAAATGTTGTGATTTTTGAGGATGGGGTACAAATCTTTGAGGATGAATTTGAGGGACTGAATCCCAGGGAACTAGGTAGTACATATTGAGAGAGGTTGGGATTCTGTGATTGAGGGAGGATTGGGGGTGTAGGAATGTTTGAGGATTTTTTGTCGAGGAGAGAATCTGGGTATCCTCATTGGAGATATATATAAACCATAAACACAGTAATCAACCCGAAGGTTGGTTTAGTAGGTGATGGTAGACCTCACCCATGTACCAAGCCCGATGGCGTGTGAATATTCACACATCAGGGTAGGGGTGCCAGTTCCTTTCCCTGTGCCGGTTATGGTTTCCCAGGAAGATCTGGTACCCGAAAAATCAACTAGCTTGGGTGGAGCTGCAGGTGCCCAAAGTGCCTTGCCCGGGAATCAAACCCGGGACCCTCCGGTCAGTAGTCCAACGCTCTACCCACTAGACCACCGCGACCCACGGAGATATATATTTTTAACAACATTTCATCAATCTTATACATTGTTAGGGAAGAGAGAAGAAATAGAAATATGTACTTCCAGTTGACAGAATATATATTAAATAATTTAACTTGGACTTACTTTAACTTTTATCTATCTACCGTTCTCCCTCGAGTGATTTCAGTGTTTTTCTTAATAAACTTGCCAAACTATTAGAGTTAATCCATGATGCTATACCAAAACCTAATTTAATTATAACTGGGGACTTTAATTGTGATTTCGCAAGTAATTCCAAAGCCAAACTGGAATTCTTAGATATCCTTACCTCTTTCAACATTTGTGTTACTAATACCGAACCCAATAGGGTAAACGGCCTTTCCTCTACTATTATAGATAATATCTTAACAAACATCGATTTGGGAAAAGTAAATACTGAAGTAATCAAATCCCACATATCTGATCACTACCCTCTTCTATGCAAGATTTTAATTTCTTCTCCTAGTCACCGCAAAAAAATTTATAAAAGGCAGTTTACAGAGCAAAACTCTAATATCTTCAATAATATGTTGAAGTCCCATGATTGGTCTGATTTATACCAACTCAGATCCTTCAATGACTCATTTGAGTATTTTTATTCTTCATATCAATATTACTTTGACATTTGTTACCCAATGGTCTCCCAAAAAACTAGAAACTTATCTTTAAAAAATAGAAACCATTGGGTCACCGATGAAATACGATGCCTCTCGAAAAAAATGAAGGAGTTAGCTATCTCTTATAAAAATAAATGTAACTCGATTGGCTGCTTGGAGTATAGAACACTGAAAAAAACGTACCGTCAAAAGTTACAACTGGCTAAAAAAACATTTAACAACTGTAGAATTCTCAATGCCGATAACAAATCTAAAGAAATTTGGAAGATTATCAAGGAAGCTAAGTGTTCTACCAATTATCATCATGATTTCAAATTACAGGACTCCACCGGTAATGTTATTTCCGATTACTCTCAAATGGCATCTAACTTAAATGACTTCTACTTGTCCCACCAGACTACTATGAATACTCCAATTCCTGTTAATTATCCTCTTATCCCAAGCCTGTCTAATTTGTTGTACCTGCTTCCTTGTACTGAACTGGAACTGATGAACATTATTAAAAAACTCCCCAACAAAAGTAGTCCTGGTACAGATGGTATCCCAGGTATTGTAATAAAAAAGTCAATTAACTCTATCAAGGAACATATACTCTTCCTAATTAATAAATCCCTACAACTTGGTGTTTTTCCTGATGCCATTAAAATTGCCAAAGTAGTACCACTTTATAAAGGGAAAGGTAGTAAGCTGGATATGAATTCTTACCGTCCAATATCTTTATTAAACCAGATAGGGAAAGTATTTGAAAAAGTCTTCCATAATCGACTTACATCATTTCTTGACTCTTTTAATCTCTTGTCTAGCCCACAGAATGGTTTTAGGAAATGCAGATCCACATCTACAGCCACCTATCACCTTGTAAACCTAATACTTTCAAATCTTGATAATAGAATTGAAACCTTGGGACTATTCTTCGATTTTTCCAAGGCTTTTGACCTAGTTAATCATCAGTTACTCTTGTCCAAATTAGGACAATATGGTATTAGAGGTATCCCTTATAACTGGATCAAATCTTACCTCAGCGGAAGGCACCAACAGGTTACTTTGTTAAAGAACGGTACTAATTATACTTCTCCTAGTAAAGAAGTTACATTAGGTGTACCCCAAGGCTCAGTCTTGGGCCCTATCCTATTTTTACTTTACATTAATGACTTACCAAAAATTCTGCAGTCGGTTCCAGGAGCCGAGCCAATTTTATATCTGATGACACTAACGTAATTGTATCAGCACCATCGTTAAACAACTTGACCTTGACAGCAGCTAGTTTCCGAACTTCTTTGTGAATGGTGCTCACAAAATTTTCTGAAACTCAACCCTGACAAGTCCGGACTTATATATTTCTCCAATAAAAATAAAGCCCCTGCCTCATTGGCCATTGACCTAGGGGAAACGTGTATACCCCAAATTTCTAGTTCCAAGTTTTTGGGAGTTGTTTTAAATAAAAATGTATCATGGGATGAACACATATGCAATCTCCGTAGCAGGTTGAATTCCATTTGCTTTCTCATTAGAAGTATTAGGAAATCTGTAAGCCTTGATATCTTACTTACAATTTATTACAGTGAATTTTATTTTTTAATTACTTATAGTATTCTGTTCTGGGGTTCTTCCCCTCATTCTGATTCAATTTTTAAAGCTCAAAAATGTTTAATGCGATTAATATGCAATGCTCCCCACAACGTACCTTGTCTTTCCTTCTTTAAGAGGTTAAATATTCTGACTGTTCCATGTATTTACATTTATGTCCTAAGCATTTTTGCTAAAAGTAATATATCCAATTATATGACAAATGACAATGTTCATTGTCACCAAACCAGAGCCTGCAGAGATCTGCATCAAACTTATTGCAGGCTTTAAATACATCTCTGGGGCCTAAATCAATGGGCCTTCTTGTACTAAACAGGCTCCCTCTCGATATTAAGTACGTAAAGGATCCAGTCCTGTTCAAAAAGAAATTAATAACATTTTTAAGGAAAGAACAGTTTTACTCTGTAATGGAATTTATGGAGAAAAAATAACCATATTGAATTTGGAATATATTACATGCACTTTTTGGTTAATACTATTGTATCATGCTTCTCTGAATTTTATCATTGTCTAACATCTATATGAATATGACGTGTCCTATGCACTTAACTGATGTATCTATTACACTGTGTCAGTGTCTTCTGGGCAAATAAAGATTTATTATTATCATTATTACTTATGCCATGAATCTGAAAAAAAAATTAACAAAAATTGTTCTTGTACAAGGAATTGATTAACGAACCTCATGCTAAACATTGTATTGGCACAATCAGTGTGAAATTAATATTTTTCCTGATCCACACAAACAAGATGGCAACATGAAAAGGTGGTACTTAGAACAAGTTAAGTGATCATACAAAGCATTCCATAAACTTTTACAACCCTTCAGGTCTCCTTCTTCTGGTTTGTAAAGCAGTAAGCTGTAGGGTTACACAGGAAAATATCAATGTACTCTACATGAAACAAATTCAGTAGATAAGATATGATAATTCCACCAAATAAATTAACCTTGGAGCTTTCCTGGAGGAAGTTAGAGTGAGTTTACCCTAGTGAAGTCAGTCAAAGGAGGGCTAGAGGGATATTGGGTGTCTTTTTGATTAGTTTTTGATATTGATAAAACAGAATACATACTGATTCTTCTTTTTCATGTATTCATTCTCTTTTAATAATTTAAGAACAGATGATGCTAGATCCATTAGGGCATGAGAGTTAGTTTCAGATAACCATGTGAAATCCTGCCAGTAATCCTATTTCCAAAATTATATAGAGAGGAAACTAGGTATACTCTGGTCGTTAAGGAAACGTTCTAAGTACAAGGTTAATTTGGAAAGTTCTTGGAATGGAATAGAAATAAATGACTTACCTCAGTAAAACTTTTTATTATTTCAATGTAGTATCTCTGAACACTAATGTACTTGGTCCAGCCATGTTCCAATGGCTTGGTTCCATCTCAAAAATTAGATTCCTTCAGTTCTGCAAAATACCAGTCTACTTTGAATTTTAGTCCTTTGTTTGAAGATAATCTCTCTCCATTGAGGAAAATTTTGAGCTTGGGGAAGAGATGGAAATCTGATGGAGTCACATCAGATGGATTCGGCAGGTGTGGCAACAATTCATGTCTTAGTTTATGTATTTATGCAGTGGCAACAACATTTGTGTGGTGGCGTGCATTGCCATGATGAAAGATGACTTTCTTTCTAGCCTAACTTGGCCTTTTTCCATGTATCTTTTGTTGTACTCAGTCCAGAAGGTTGGCATAGTGTTGTCCAATAATTGTGTGACCAGTGAGAAGATACTCTATGAGCAGAATCCCTTTTGCATCCCAGAAAACTAAAGCATCACCTTTCTGGCCGACCATATTGCCTTTCCTTTCTTTGGTGGTGGTGAATCAACATCTATCCACTTCTTTGGCCCTTTTTTTCTCTCTAGGGTATAGAAGTGGACACAAGTTTCATCTGTGGTCACAAATTGGTGCAGAAAATCTTGTTGGTTGCTCTTAAAATGGGTCAAACATATTTTGGAAATTTCCATTCTAATGCATTTGTCATCCTGAGTCAAGAGTCATAGCACCCATCTAGCAGATAATTTTCTCATATCGAATTCTACAGTTAAAATGTGATGTGCCCATTCAGATGATATTCTTATAGCTACAGTAATTTCTTGCATTTTCAATCAGCGATCCTCCGTGACCATTTTATGCACTTTTGTAAATAATTTCTGGGGCATTGGCTTGTTTTGGCCGTCCACTACGTGGATCATCATCTAAGGTGTCCTGACCTAACTTAAACTCATTTGTCCACTTGGCAACAGTTGAATATGAAGGGGCAGAGTCACCCAGAGTGTTCTGAAAGTCGGCATGAATTTCCTTTGCCTTCATACCTTTCTTTATGAAGTATTTAAACAACAATTGAATCTCAATTTTTCCCACCTCCACAAGTCACTACATGGGAACAGCAACAGAGAGACATCCGCACCACAAATCTCTTCCCAGAGAACTGATGCATTCTATGTTTACTGGAGAAGGATTACCTATTACTATGAGGGAATTGTGCTAGCACTGACATCTGGTGGTAGATCTGAGAAACTTTCAAACTACCCCTGTGGATGTTTAATGCGAGGTGAGTTGGAGGGATAACAAGGATTACTGGAGTGATGGTTATACAGATGGATACAGCAGAAGGGATAAGAACCGGTGAAGGGTTGCCATAGCATTGAATAAAAAGTTAGGACAAGTGTAGTCAGCACAAATCAAGCAACTGATAGAACACTAACACTACTAGTAGTGGTAAAAGCAGATCCAACGAACTTGGTGGTTGTTTAAGAATACATGCCACCAAGCAATCATAAGGAGGAGGAAGTTGATGGGGTATATGATTAATTAGAGGATATATTTTGACATGTTCCTGCAGGGAAACATTTGATAGTGATGGGGGGCTGGAATGTGACGGTAAGCAAAGTAAGAGATGGTGATCAGGGGGAGAATTACAGTTTAGGTACAAGAAAAGAACACGGGGAGAAAGCAATTGAATTCTACAAGAAACAGGGGTTAATCATCATAAATACTTGGTTCAGGCACAGCAAAAGGCATAGGTATATGGTACATATAAAATGTCAGTTGATTCAGAATGGTATATGTTTGAATTTTTATGGTTAGACACAGATTTAAGAACAGTGTGATCAATTTGCTCAGATTCTTGGGAGCGGATGCTGTTCTAATCACAATTTAGTAGTTATGGAGTGTATAATCTGATTCAAAAAGATAAGGCAGGGAAAGTGGATTAGGAAGTAGAATGTAGAAGCATCATTCACTGGATTGAAAAGGAAGGGGTATCAGGAGGCTGTAGAGAAAATCACTAGTGAGAGAAAGCAGCTGAACACTATCAAGAAAAATGAAAATATCTCAAAAATGGGATATCAAAAGCCTAAAAGAAACTATAGGAACTGTTGATAGGAAAAGGACAAGGAAACTATTGACCATGGATAAGATAATTAAAAAATAGATGAGAGAAGGAAATGGAAGAATGTACACATAAGGTTAGGTAGAAGTACAGAGAGTTTAATAATAAACTGAGACTGATAAAAAACAGAGCAAAAGAAATGTGGTGGAAGAGGCAGTGTGAGGATATGGACAGGTTGCAGAGAAAAGGTGAAATCAGTATGTTAGACAAGAAGATTAAAACACTCTTGGGAAGTGAGAAGGGAAGATCTGTGTCAACAGAGACGAGATGGGTAACATAATAGAAGAAACAGAAAAGATCCAAAAGAAATGGATGACATGCATAGAAAAATTGTTTGGCAAAGAACTTATGCTAACAATGTCAGATAAAGAAAGAGGATATGATGTAGATGAAGACAGTGTAGAAAGGGAATAAGGGAAATGTTTTGTGTCAGAAGTGTCTTGGACCAAAATGGTCAAAGTAGTAGGGACATAAGGAGAAGAATTGCATCAGGCAGAGGAGCTTTTACAAGGAAGAGGAAATTGATAACAGGGACCTTGAGTAAGGGTGTTAAGAAAAGGCTTGGTAAAACTTTGATATGGATTGTAGTTATGTACAAAGTGGAAACATGGTTACTGAAGCAGGAGGATAGGCATAGGCTTTTTAAATGTGGGTGTGGAGAAGGTGAAGTGGAAAGAAAGGAAAACAAATAAGGTGTTAGGTATGGTGAGGGAGGAGAGGGGATTGTTGAGAGAAATTATAAGGAGACAGGAAAAATGAATGCAATCCATATTGATCAGCAGTGGTAAATTGAGCACTCTGAAAGAGGGAAATGTAATGCAAATGAGGAAGGAGCAGGAAAAGGATAGGAATGTTGGACGAAATGAAGGAAGGAGAGAAGTCTGCATATATTAAGAGGGCTTGTTGTAGAGTAGGATGTTGGGTAATGTTTTTTAATTTAATTGAGAGATAAGATATTTATTTGGTAGTTATATCAATCCAAAACCTACCTTTACAGGTGGATTACCTATAATAATAATCAATGAACAAGATTACTACAATACACAAGCATAATGTAAATGCATTTAATTGGTCAAATATGACTTGAATTGACAATTGCACACATGATGACAGGGATTAGACAAAGTTTTACAAAATGGTAATAGTATAAGTTTGTGTGAATCAAAAATATGTCAGCTATAAAAGTTGTATGCAATTACATTGCAAATTGATTTCTAACTTAAACATTGGTGTTGTCATGCCACCATAATGTAATAAAACATTCCATGTGCTCCTTTTGATTGAATAAATGAGAACCATTTTACCTCAAGGGCGGCGTGTGAGTTCTCTCCAGCTCGGGTGAAAGCCACACCATTGAGTCCGGCACCCACAAATACCATCCGTGGCATGACTTCAAAAAGTCTTCTCTTTACCCTGCCCATGTCCTTCATGGCCCTGCACAATCCAGCAAGATGACCTGCACATGAGGACAGACTTCAATAATTTCCCTATAAAGCTCTCTTAATTACTCACATACTTAATGCATTAAACTTACTCAGGGTTGATTAATTGAATAAATCAGGCTTGCATTGAAGGATATTTTTACAAATAATAAATAAAAATTGACAAGATTCTTCATTTGTGAATAATTAATGATTCAAATCAAACTTTTTTCCATTAAGACTTAAACAGCTATCAATTATATTTTCTCAACAAAACAATTCTGTATTTGTGTTGGCCAATGCCAATGCACCCCATTAATTGATTCATCTGGGGGGGGGGTCATAAAGTTTTAATAATTAATTAAAATAATCAAGGTAAAGACTTAATTTTTTATTTGCTATTCTTAAGAATTTTCTACTTAGCCATCATCCAGAGTTATACTTCTCCCAGAGTTATATTTCTCCTAGTGTTTCCTGATTTTTTTAAGACCATAATTGAAGAACTCAGCAGACTCTGTCAAAAACTATTGTTCCATCTATCTTGAATTATGTCATTTGTGTTATCAAATCTCAGACCCCACAATGGTTTTTTGAGTTATGGGATTACGAAAAAGTTGCTTGGGGCAAGATTGGAGAATAGAGCTGATGTGGCAACATTTCAAAGCACCATCACTTTGATTATCCATCATGATTGCCAGTTTCACCATGCTTGCTTCTGACAAGGAGTCAGTCAGTAGTCGAGGAACCCAGTGGGTTGGCATGTGCAATTCTTCATGATTATTTTCCACACAATGACGTGATTAAGATTAATCTCATCCATCATAAATTTTCGAAAATTACAATAAGTGAAAAAAATCCTGGCTCACATTTCCAAAGTAAATGGTGTTATCAAAGATTTATTTATAATAATTATTTTTTTAAATACCTGGACATAATTCCCGATGTACTGATTCTAGGGCATGTGCAATGGCAAAGACAGCATTGATGGTATTCACCACATATGGGTTCTGTAATGACAAACAAAAGAGTGTTAATGAAGCTCATTTTCCAAGGAAGGGCTGCTATAATTTATTTTGCACATACTTTGCATACAACAAATAACTCTTTTATTAGCCCTCAACTGCATTTTTATCCCTTCATCTATCCAACTATTATTTTTCATTGTTCGGTCATACAAAATCATCTGTTTTTCTATTATTTTACAAGCATTCCTTCCTATGAAGGAATTGCAGAGTACCCTGGAATTGGAAAGTATCCAGGAGCAATACAAAAACCGACATAAATGCTAATGATAGTGATGATAATGATAGTATAAATGAAATGATAGTCATGGAACTTTTCCTAACACTTGTTCCATTCACCATTCCTGGTAATGTGCCCACCATTCATCTTACCTTTTTCACATGGTAACTGTGCAAGTTTCTGTAGAGGCCACTCCTACAGGCAGCGCCACGGCAGTGGAAGATTCCAGCCCAGAAATCCAGGAACCAAGGGTTCTGTATGTTGGAGGTCACATTGAGGGCCTTGAAGTGTTTCTCAAATTGGTCCACCCATCCCACCTTGGGCCGAAGGATTAGAGCACCCTGGGCCTGATCCCTAGGGTCAAGAGGTGATTTTGAAAGAACATAGCAAGTTACTTCCTTGAAAGAACATAGCAAGTTACTTCCTTGAAAGAACATAGCAAGTTACTACTCACTTCGCCTTGCACTATGCAGGGTTCAAGTAAATTATGCTTGTATCCCCTTACTGTACACTGCAGGGGAAGTATGTGGAAGGATAAAGAGCAATATGAGTGCTGTGCAGATGGAAACTAGCTGGAATGGGCACACACCTTGACAGACAGACTGGATTTTGAGAAATATGCGGCTGGAGAAGAAAGAGTGGGGAGGCTAAGGGGTAACTGCACAGCCCAAGCAGTGAAGGATCTGGGAAAAAGGAGCCATCATGATATTGTACAGGAGTAGTATAGTCTTAGTTGCATCAACATATATCATCAAGCCCATTTCATTCCATTGTTATGTGAATGATATTTCAGTATTGTGTTAAACTATCTCAAGTAATTCAAATGCAAAAATTTCAAAGTGTAAAAATTATTCGCCATGGCCGTGATGACTGATCACTGGCAGATGACTCTATTAAAGTTATTGCAGTGGCATCTCCAACAGTTTCTCTGAATTTATCTCAAGTCATATTCCTATTAATAAATTAAAAAGTTAATTGCCATTTTTCACATCATTTATCATGTTCTAAAATATCACTGTACTAGAAAGTACGCAGTCTATAAAGCATATGTATCAAGTTTGAAGAAATTGTTTAGTATTTGTTTGGCAGCCATCAATAGTGAATGTTTTCAGTGAATTTGTGAAAATGGAGAAAATTGGTCATCGTTATGTGATGCAATACTTTTATTTGAAAGGCCTCATCCAAACAAACATAAAAGCTGAACTGGATTCTACTCCGGTCGAGTCTGCCCCTTTGTTTACAACAGTAAAATATTGGGTAGCAGAGTTAAAATGAGGCCGTACGAGCTGTCAAGATGAGCAACACATTGGTCGACCAAATCAGGTGACGACTGCATAAATGGTGAAGAAAATTCACAAAGTGGTACTGAATGATCGTCGACTGAAAGTGCACGAGCTAGCAGACATTTTAGGAATTTCAAAAAGTGCAGTACATTGCATATTTACTGAATATTTGGATATGAGAAAGCTGTGTGCAAGATGGGTGCTGCATTTCAATGGAGTGTTTAGCAAAGTTTCACAGCAACAAAGCTGAATTTTTGGGCTGTTTCATAATCATGGATGAAACATTGGTTCATCACTTCACACCCAAGAACAATCAAAACAATGGATCCAAAAGGGAGAACCGGCTCCAAAGAAGGCAAAGACCATTTCATCTGCACGCAAGGTCATGACGTCAGTGTTTTGGGATGTGGATGGATAATTTTCATTGACTATCTTGAAAAAGGAAAAACTATCAATGGCGAGTAGTATGCGAACTTACTGCAAAATTTGAGCAAAGAAATCAAGCAAAAGCTACCTTATGCATCCTATTTGCCAGATTTAGCCCACTCGCATTATTTTCTGTTTGCAAACTTAAAAAAATGGCAGGGTGGTCAAAGATTTTCCAACAGTGAAGAAGTTATGTTAGCAGTTAATGGCTATTTTGTGGAGCAAGGCAGTTCTTCTTTATAAAAAGGGTATCAAATTTATTGTACATCGCTGGGAAAAGTGTTTCGAGCTGAAAGGAGATTATGTGGAAAAATAGATACATTTTTTCCAACATGTTTGTTTTCTCTTAGTTGTGTCAGGTACTTGTGGGAACACCCTCGTACTTGGATCAGACAGAAAAGGATCACAGTATTTTGATGCTAACAATTGATATGAAGAAAATGGAATTGTTGGAGTAAAAAATCAGCAGCTACATATATATCAGTGTTTATTTATCTTAGAATCCCAGAAATTTTTAATCACTGCTCCTAAATCATTTTCTCAGTTATTTGCACTGGGGCTGCTACTTCCCTCTCACAAAATGTCATCTTCACTTTCATGTAGCACACTGCTAATTTCACATTTTTGAAAAGACATTATAATAATCTCATTTTTAACTTTTGGCCAGGACTTTTTCCATCAGAAATACTAGAAATAAATGACCATTTCATTCTTCCCATTGATGTGGTGTCATGAGAGGGATTGGGAAGATTGGACAAGTTGGGAAGATCCTTGAGTGAATGTTCAGTGATGCGATGGGTAATTAGATGTTCAGAGGGGTACTTGGCAGGAATATGGCCAGCTTGGAGCCAGCCACTAGTGGCTTGAAGTCTTTTAAGAAATTGGGCAGCCATGGTATGAAGGAGAGGCTCTCCCTTTGCAGATTTAATTCATTGTTGAGAAATTAGTGGTGAGATAAGTTAGTTACTGTATCATATATTTTAAAACCCACACAGTTATGGTTGGTGGACAGTTGAGAATGAGTTTTAGTGCTGGTTCTAATAAACCCTTTGAATGATGAGGTCAGCTAGAATGTCTGTGAATACTGCTATCCCATTGAAAATGATACAGCCAACAAAGGTCATATAGTACATCTATCATCAAAAACTAACCATTCCGTGCATTGCAGGGAGTTCACAATCTCAGTGAATACCAGGAGATAATAATGATGCTCTGTCCCTTTTCACATGAAGCGATGAATGTTCTGACTTGATTCAGAATATATTTACAGCATCCAGGGCTTGTCTTGCAGATTGTAACATAGACTTGGTTTTAAATTGCTTTTAATGGAGGATTATAAAAGATTTCAGACATTGAGACCTAAACTAGATGTTCAGGGAAGTGATACTTTATTTCAGACCATTGCAGCCATTTATACAACTTGGCTCAAGTTTCACTACTTGCAATGAAACTTAAGTTAATTGTATGAGTTTTGACTTTGTGAAATTCCATCTTCCTGTTTCACACCAAGGTAACAGATTTCAGTGAAAAACTCTTTCTAGTTGACTAATATTAATTCCCAACTAGTATTTTTCTATGAATTTGTCATTAATCTATTCTTAGTAGTGAACTCTCCAGCTATTTTAAGTATATATGCTCAATTTTGCTACTCTATATTTAAGCAAGTTTATCAATACTCAAGTTCTTACACTCAGAATATTGGATGATGATTGCATGATTAAACCCTTTTATATAATCCACAATTTTAACATTTCTCTTTCTAAGCCAGTTTTGGTGAAAGATGTTTGATGAACTCCTGGTGATGATAATCCTATTGTAATACTATGTATGCTTTTGTGTGTATTCAGATGTGCCAATGTATCCACATGTGACATACGATCATTAACAATATGGTGTTGGTATCATATTGAAAAATTGTAATGAATAACATTATTCTTGATAAGATTCAACATTTTCTTTACTCTTTCACTAACCAATTGTAAGGAGCAATTTATATCAGAATCATCAATATTTGGAAAAATAACTTACTTAAGGAGATAATGAACAATTTATTGCTGGATATTACAATATGTCAGAAACCAAATGTTACGGAAGACTTCAAGAGGAAGACCAAGGAAAATTTTAACTGGATGATAACCTGGGAAGATATGCCAAAGGGGATAAATTAAAAGGTGGTAAAGATAATAGGATAGCATGGAGTTGCATAAGGGTGAAAGATTGCAAATGAGCATTCATTGATGAACAAACTATGCACTGCTCCACTTTCTTGCTTTCCTTCTTACCTGTGAGTTTCAAAGACCTCCTCTGCATCTAGTCCAATCCACGTGATCCCTCCAGGTGCCATCCGTCCCTTAGCCCTCATCTCCCTAGCCATCATGAGCACCTGGCCCACTTCATTGGGAGGCAGGAGCAGCAGCACCGCCCTCACTCCTTTGGCCCTCAGCTTCTCGATAGCCCCGAGTGCTTCCTTGCTGGCTGCCACCCCCACCTCATCCCCCAACTCAGTCAATGGCAGACTGGCTGCGGCAGCCATTTTGAGCCCTCGACCACGGGCTTCCTTCTCGACCAATCGGAACAGATCCTCATACTCCACGCCATCCTCGAGGAATATGGTGCTGAAGGACGTCCACTGGAGGTGTGAGAGGAGGGCCATGAGGCCCGAGGCCCTGGCAGCATTGCCTGGAGACAGGCGCAGTGGATAGGGCGTGTGCTTTTTCCGCATATGCAGCACACTTCCCGTGGCTTCAGGAGCCAGAACAGCGACCCCTAGAGGAGCCAGGATGTCCACGGCTGGCTTGGATAATTCAGTGCCCCCAGTTGCAAGGAAAGCCACCATTCGGCTGGCCATGGCCCTGGACTTACCCTCCATGATTGCTGATGGACCAACAAAACAAAATCATTGCCAAGGATAAATAAAGAGTGGATCCCTCCAGTAAATATGAAAAGATCTTGGCTGTGTAAATTTCAAATTTCATATCTATATGCTGTTCATTAAATTTTCTAGTGCCACTATAGTTCACAAGAAAAGCTAAATTGCAGAATCCAAAAAATATCTGACCATATATATATATATATATATATTTTGTATCAACTTTTTTTAATCTTTGAAAGTTGTTTTTTATGAATGAAGTAAATAACACCAAATTCATGATTCTTGATAATCCACGTCACAGATTCTGATAAGACATTCCATAAATACAGCCATATTTGAATATCTCAACAGTGTTTATGATGGCCTCTAAAACCACCAAGTTATGCCTGGCACATTTTTTTATCTTATCAAAGCATTACAATGGATAAACCAATGCTTACTTTTCAGTAAGTTACTCTTGGAATTTCTGGAATTACTCTCTAGTAGATCAAATTCCATTTTGGTCAATGCCAGCAAATTGTAAAATATAATCATAGGACTGGGACAAGAATAATAACAGCAAAGTCCTCACCCTAAACTGTTAAATGTGGTGCATGTTATGTTAATTCAATGGCTCCTAATTGTATTTATTAATGAACTAACTTCTGAAATGAATTGTGAGAACCATTTATACTTATTCAAAAAAAATAGTTTGCAACCATCTAAAGTTAAACACTACATGCACACGTAAAATATATTTATCCACTCTAAAAATGCTTTGGGGTTGAATTCCATGGGGTGAGTGTTGTATAACAAATTGAATGATGGATTCAAAGTAATTAACAAGATATTGCTTTTTAAAAATCAAATCAGGAAAATCACAAATACCTTCTTTTTCCATTTTATCCAGCTTTTGGTGAGAATTTATAATGTTTCTATTGACTCTTTGTGTTGTTATAATGTTTACCTGTTTATTGCTACATATTTTCAGACTTTCTAACTTTCACATTCCCTATATTATATCCTAACTTGACTTTATGCCTGCCTAGATAGTATAATTACTAATTGTGGTACTGAACTTTATTGTGTAAGTGTTATTAACTACTTCCTATCTGACCATCAAGGTATAAGCTTCACTTTGAAGACTAAAATAACTCCAAAGATAATTTCAAAAGAAACATTTTTAGGAAATTTATCAATCAATTAGGAAAACACCAAACTCACTTCTCAGAGCTCTAGATTAAAATCTGTGCCCTCAATTTTGTCAGCTGAATTCCCTAAATAAGTCTCACTCTCTTCCGTTGGATGGGACTTGCTCACCTTCTCTCCCTTTGTTGATAACCCCCACTTGAGCCTCCCCTACAAGGTTTGCCACATCCCTTGCTGTCTTCTGGGCTGAGCCACACGTATCCATGGCTATGACACCCAGTCGTATGGATGGCGGCAGTAGGGATCCATTTCTGTTGGCCTGCTCGATGGCCCATAGGAGGGCCTCCAGTTGGAGCATCCCATCTGCGCTCACCTCCCCACTGCACTCGAGGGGCCTTGGGGAGGGATCATGGACACCCAATGATGCCCCCACATAGAACGTCTCGCTGCTCTCACTAGCCATCGTAGTCATCCTGTCCATGGATCGGTGCCTACACCTCTGGCAGTGCTTGGCACACTGCGATGCCAGCGTAGAAACCTGCACCTCATCACCCGAGTCCCTGTAGGCCACCATGTTCGTCAGGGTCTTCAGCTGCTCTTGATGGAAGAGTCCAACCTGTGCATTGTCCCAAGTTTTTAATTTAACTTCAGTTTTGCTCACCCTGTATACTTTTTGAAACTCTTAAATGAAGATTCAAGTTTTCTGCCAAAAATGTTTCACCAAAACACATCATAATGATATTGCCATTACCATGATGTTATAGGTCTGCTCATCCAGTGTGGTTGTTTGGTTACAGTGTACTATGTTACTTCATCTATCTATAGGTTTTCGTTTTTTCTCTAGAAAATATCATTATTTTGTTTTCAAAGTATTTTATAAATTCTAGGCTGGGTTGCAAGTGGGGCAATGTTCTGCTCTATGAGAATTTTCGAGAAATTCATTTGACAAGGTAATTCTATCAGTCCCAATGAATGAGAAATGAAGAAAAGGATGTAAAATATTTCTTGAAGGCACATGGAAAAGCGAGGGGAAGATTGTAGGTATACTTTTACATTAAGATTGTTTTAATTCCGGTAGATTCCTGGAGAAACTTGAAAAATCCTCATATTTGTTGACTGTCTACATGAATGAGATGGAAGTTTTGAACCTCATGAGACCTAAGGACACTAATTTTACGGTCATCCAAAGTGGTGGCTCCCAGAACTAAACAAGACAAATAGCACACAATTTTTTCACAAAATTTAAACTTCAGTACAGGGTTATCCTAAATTTTATTAAATTGATATTTGCTACATTTTTAAGGTATCTAAAGTATTTTCTTTTCATAAAATTATGGCTTTATATTATTCTTAGGAGCAAATTCTTGATGTGATAAATGATTAATTAATTCTTATGAGGAACTTTTGTCATCAACTGGGAAGCCAAGGGAGTCAAGATTTTATGGAGATGTACTCGTAGGATTACTTTTCTTTCGTCTTATTCTGTTTCCCTTCCCCATGTACGAGGTGTGTTAAAAAAATAACGGGAATTTTTTCCTTATGCGGGCTTGGAGAGTCCGATTGTCAAACTTTTTTTATTATGTTGTGTTATTATTGTGTTGTATGTGTTCATGCCCCTGAAGTATGATAAAACTTTCAGCTGTTTTCATTGTTGACTTTGTCTGTGACAGCCACTAAGGTTAGACGTGTTTTATGAGCTCGGAGATTTTCGTTTGTTAAAAGAAATGGATCAAAGAATTTGTATCAAATGTTGCGTAAAAAATGAAATAAAGTGTAACAAAGTGTATGAAATGTTAACAAAGGCCTATGGTGACTCTGCTATGTGTAAATCAAGAGTTGACGAGTGGCATAAGCGTTTCCAAAAAGGCCGTGAAGACCTTGAAGATGACGAACACCCTGGACGCCCCAGCACATCAACATTCGACGAAGACGTGGAAAAAGTGAAAGAAATGGTTATGAACGATCGCCGAATCACAATTAGAGAGGTCGCTGATGATGTTGGTATATCGATTGGATCATGTTATGACATTTTTGCCAATTTTTTGGGTATGAAACGAGTGACAACAAATTGCACCAGCTCACACCTCATTGCTTGTTCGTGAATTTTCGGCCAAAAACAATACTGTAACGATGCCCCAGCCTCCATATTCGCCAGATATGGCTCCGTGTGACTTTTTCCTATTTCCAAAAATTAAGAGAACCTTGAAGGACCATCGTTTTACAAGCCGTAGATGACATTAAAAGCGCATCGCTGAAAGAACTAAAGGCGATCTCAAAGATCGAGTTTGAGAAGTGTTTCGGGGATTGGAAGAAGCGCTGGTCCAAGTGCATAATCTCCAATGGGGACTACTTTGAGGGTGACAACATTAATGTATAAGAATAAATAAATATTTTGTCCAAAAAATTAAAATTCCCGTTAATTTTTGAACGCACCTCGTATGTTCACAGCCATTCAGTGACCTCCCAATGATGAGATAATATCGCACCACTCACTCTGAGTGGCTACCACTGAGGGAAACACAGCAATGGAATCCCTGTGACCCACCCCTATCCCTGCCTTCCCTTGTCCCATATTTCCAATCACCAGCAAACACTACCTATCTCCTAACTTTTCTGACACACCAGTCCTTCTTAGTGGCTTTAGTTTCATTATCATACATAGAGGTATTGTAGTTAAGAGACACAGGTGCCAGTAATGCTGCTTGAAAATGTATAATGTAGTTGACAAGTAACAGGTGGGTGTGAGAAAATGAAATTGAATAGACACAATCTTGCTCCAACTTACGCTCTCATAGTGCACATTACCCAGCGACCGACTTCTACCACGAGGACCCCTCCGGAAGTTCAATATTTCGATGGGGATGTCCCCATAACCTCCTGGGGACAACTGGAACTCTTCTCCAGAAGTGGTTCCATCTGCCTTCTCTGACGCTGAGTATCGGAGGTATGCATTGACAGCCCTATTCACATCAGTCCTGGATTTTGGGCACAATCAAAGAGTTAAGGATAAGTGACTGGAAAAAAATATTGGCATGCAGACAGAAGCAGAGGGTTGAAGTCTCAAGTGTCTAGGAGACTCAAAGCTAGATTGAATCTATTGGACCGTTATCGATGGAGTGATTTTACATGCAATATCAAGTAAGTAAGGTGGATGGCAAATTATTAGCAGATCAGACATTTGTGACGACAGAAAAAAGATGTGACAGCTCAACTGATGAATTCGAGGATCTATTTTTCTTTCTTGTCATCCAGGAAACAATTTTAAATGGCTTGAAAGCATTCAGGAATAAGTTTAGAAATAGTCTGTGATGGACAAGTGCAATGGTGGAAATTATAAACTAAATACTCATTAGGGTCATGTGCAGCATCCTAACTCATGAAAATAAATAGCAGGAGAAAAATAATTTGAACCAGTAGTAATTTGGAATTTACAAATCCTTAATTATTGAAGTTTCATTGGTATTATAGGTGTGTGGACCAGATTTTTTTTCTAATAATGAAAGTATAAAATTATTTTTGATTAAGTAATAATGAACAAATTGAATGTGCTAAGTTTTACATTAAAGCCTAGTCCTATGTAGCTAATAATTTGCCAAGCATGATAACATCAAAATTCAAGGGAGATCAGTCATTTGAGGATTTAATATCTGATATTATGAAATGGCATAATAATGCCCTTCATGCTATTTTTTACAAAACCAAAATTAACGCCATATATAAAATACAGTATTTTGTTGTTGCTGAAAGTTGCACAATAATTCAACTTAGGTATACAATTTAAAGTAACAATAATAATAATTGCTTTTTTAGGTTGGCATCAAAGTAACATAGCAACCATCCAAATTATATGAAATAGTTAAAGGAACACAGAACAAAAATGTATACACACAAAATCACGTATATGAGAGAACACAAGAGCACTAGATCACATAATTCAAGAACAGAAGAGAGACAACATACTTTAATATATTAGATAACCATTTAAAATTTGGAGCAATTTCAGCTTTTTAAAGAAATCCAGGAATATTGTAGTATGCTTTTCTTAGCAAAATTTTTTTTGTAAAATTTACTTGCTTGGGAGTGATGATTAATTCTGAGTACCTAGAAGGAATTTGGTTGTTTCTCATTGGAGCTGGATGGCAAGGACTTATCAGGCCCAGGGATAAGGAGAGCAGTGATTGGTATGAATATTGCCATTGTTGCAAGTGTGGTAGTAATGCATTTGATGATTGGTATTAAAACACCAAGGGTTTAATTTGAGGAATAAGGCACAGTTCATAATTTAAAATGAGGGAAATGTGAGTGTTGTTGAAAGAGAGGTCCACTGGAAGAAGAGGAAAGGAGGATTCACCCAACCATAAAAATGGTGAAATTCACTATTACCTAATTCAAACATAATTAGCCACATTTCTATTTATCTAAAAACTTAGACAGTAACACACAGCACGAGAACACATAAAAAGAACACTTACAATAATATCTTGATAATTTCGATGGACTCGAGCTCCGTCTTCTTCGGAAGATAAGATAAGACTGAGGAAAAGGGTACTTGGTGCAGAGAGAAAAGGGGACGAGGGAGAGGGGAAAAAACAGGTAGTGGGGGAGGGTTGAAGGAGGGGTATGTGGAGGGGGAGAAAGCGGAGCGGAGAACAGGTTATGGGAGAGGGGTGAAGGAGGAGGTTATGGAGTTATCTTTTACGTCCTTTACTTCATTCTTCTTACGTTCTTTACTACTTTGGCCACCTAAGTCCAAAACACTTTTGAGACAAGTAAACTACTCCATCTTTTCTAGTTTGTCCACCTATTTTAGCATTTAATTTAGCCTTCCTCCTCATTAAAAACATCTTAATCTTTGTTTATTTGCCTTGATTCACATTCTATACCAATTACACTGATTATCTTATGTTCTCAGGAATGATTATAATGCCTTGGCTGGCTGGTTTACTAAAGCCAAAGGTCATAAGCCTTTGCAGCTGCCTCACTAAGGAACAGAAATGAACACATGAATTATATTTTGTCTGGTTCCTACTCTTAATCCTGACTGGCATGGGTGACCCTCCCAGGAGCAACTGTCAAAGTTTCCACCAGTGCAGTTCTTTAGTTAATTAGAACACACAAAACCTTTCATCGTATCAAGCTTGTTCTCCATGGGGAGGGCTAAATGCTTTATCCAAGTAATTTAAAGTGGCATACACATGTGCACAACTACAATAACATTGCGACATTGAATGTACAGTAATTTATCATGACTCCTTGTGCCTTTAAACCTTAGCAATTCATAAAGTAAGAGAACAGCTCAGACTTACCTGGATAAAGCTTACACATGATTAATGACTCCAGGTTCACATCCTGATCATCAGTAAAGAACTCATTATTTTCACTCTGAAATTCTAAAATTATTTGTCAATGAAATCCTCTCAGCTATGTTTTTAATCTTACTTAAAGTGAGGTTATAAATGTAATATGCATGTGCATTATACTCTAAGCATCATTGCATTATTATTTGTAGGTTTTGAAAAAGCATTTGATACAGTGAATTGGGAAAAAATTATGAGCATACTACCTTGATCAAACAGTTCCCGGAATTTATTCAGAAAATTAAAAATACAAGTTTATTCATCTAAATCTATATTGTCCCCTTCAAAGTAATCCCCATCGACTGCAACACACTTATGCCAGCGCTTGATCCAATCCTCGAAACATTTTTTATATTCGGTTTTCGGTATGTCCATCAGTGCTTCCTGCGATTTTTCCATTACTTCCTCTCGGCTGCTAAAACGCGTTCCCCGTAATGGTTTTTTAACTCGATTGAACAGAAAGAAGTCACAGGGAGCCAAATCAGGTGAATTCGGTGGCTGTTGGATGGTATTTGTTGCATTTTTCGTCAAAAAATTACGAATAATGATAGCACTGTGCGACGGTCTCGACGCACTGTGCGACGATTTCTGGTCTCTTTCGGCGAATTTCTTCACGCAAACGTCTCATAACGCCCAAATAATACTCTTTGTTTACTGTCTGGCCTTCTGGCAAAAATTCATGATGCACTACACCGTTGTAATCCATGAAAACCGTCAGCATTGCCTTCTTTTTTGACTGAAAACGACGTGGTTTTTTTGGTCTCGGCTCATTTGGTGAACGCCATTCACTTGCCTGATGTCTGGATTGCGTGTCGTACTCATAAACCCACGTCTCGTCTCCAGTAATGATCCTTTTGATGAATGTGGGATCGGATTCAGCCTCGCAAATCATGTCTTTTGCGACGTCAACACGGTCTCTTTTTTGCATGAAATTGAGGACTTTTGGCACCAACTTTGCTGCTACACGACGGAAACCCAAATCATTAACCACAATGTCTTGGGCGGATCCATAGGCAATGTTCAAGTCCTCCGCTATTTCTCCGATGGTTAATTTGCGGTTATTGACCAACATTTCTTTTACTTTATCAATTTTTTCACCGACTTTCGATGTCGATGGTCTGCCACTGCGTTCATCATCTTCGATTGACTCACGACCACTTCTGAACCGCTCGTGCCACTGGTAAACGACCGTTTTTTTTAGAGAATCGTTGCCGAAACACTTTTCCAACATTTCCAACGTCCGTGCGCCACTAAATCCGTTTTTTACGCAAAATTTAATACAAGTTCGTTGTTGCAAATTTAAATCCATTTCTGCAATTGTAAAAAATCGCCAACACACACAGAGATAGATGTACTCTTGGCTACGTAACTTTTGCAAATGTCAAGTTATGACACTAAGATTTAAAGGGAATATCAACAACAGATGTACCAATTTAACAAAAAAAGCAGAAATCTTGTACCCTTCCCACTCCCCCCTTCTAGACCTTCCTTCCTTGCACACCTAATGATTCTTCACCTACCTTACCTCCCCTACCGGCTCTTAATACAGCGTTTTTACTTATACTCGGGATTTCCCCTCTCCCTCCTGACCCACGCGTCCCCTACACTACCTTACCTTCCTTAGATTACGGAGTTCCTACTCCTTTCCTTTCTTCTAGTCCCTATGCTCTCAGCCCCCTTAACCACCTCCGGGCCAAAACCCCCCCACCCCCTGGGGTTTCCCTTCTTCCACCCCCTAACCCTCTCCTCAGACCAGGGAGTTGTCTCTCTCTTCTCGCCTTTCCCCCCTCCCCGATCTCTCCCCCTCTTTCCCCCCCCAATTTTCTGTGACTATATATTCTCTGTCTTCTTTGCAAAAAGTACCTGATGATGACGTGCCACGTCGAAACCTAGGTCGTCCGTCTAATAAATCTATGTGGAATTATAAAGTTTCTCTTTTCATTATGCTAAGTCGATTCCATGAAGTCACGCCCGAGACAATGAATTATACAATAAGCCCATCTAAAACTCCATGTACTTCCTTCCTCCCTTCATTCTATTCATAATCCCTATCTTATTCCTACACCTTCTTTACTTGCCTAATATTCCCCCCTCTATCACAGCCTTCAACATCCCATTACCAATGAAAATGCTCTGCATTCATCTTTCCTGCCTCCTTTGGATGTCTTCCAATAATCCACTCTCCTTCCCATCACACCAGCACTTCCTCGCTTGTTTTTCTTTTTATCCATTTCACGTTTTCCACCCTTCTCCACAATTAGATTTCATAAGACCCCAATCTATGCCTATTGTATCTACTAAAACTATGCTCTGCATCAAAGTTTTAACATAGGAGGGGGAGCAGAAAGATTACATCAAGTCATTAATCAATATACTATTACAATGAACATTCCAAATGTTCCAAGGCACCTAACCTCAATCCCCTCTAATCTCAAAATGTAGAATTTCAGAAATAATATCACTTGTTTGGCTGTGTCATCTAGTACTACGAGGGTGGCCCCATAAGTACCCGGCCTGGCCTAGAGATGGCGGGTAGTTGTTAGGAAACTCACTGTATTAGAAAGTACGCAATCTATAAAGCCAATGTTTCAATAATGAAAAGAGAAACTTTATAATTCCACATAGATTTATTAGACGGACGACCTAGGTTTCGACATGGCACGTCATCATCAGGTACATTTTGCAAAGAAGCCAGAGAATATATAGTCACACAAAATTATGGGGGGGAGGGGAAGGGGGTGGGTGGAAAAAGGGCGAGAAGAGAGAGACAACTCCCCGGTCTGAGGTGAGGGTTAGGGGGTGGAAGAGGGGAAACCCCAGGGGGGGTTTGGTTCGGAAGTGGTTAAGGAGGCTGAGAGTATAGGGACTAGAAGAAAAGAAAGGATTAGGAACTCCGTAATCTCAGGAAGGAAGAGGTAGTGAAGGGGACGCATGGGTCAGGAGGGAGAGGGGAAATCCCGAGTATACGTAAAAACGCTGTATTAAGAGCCGGTAGGGGAGGTAAGGTAGGTGAAGAGTCATTAGGTGTGGAAGGAAGGAAGGAAGGTCTAGAAGGGGGGAGTGGGAAGGGTACAAGATTTCGTTAACAATATTAACCTTATTTTTAACACATTTCAAAATTTCATATTGCTCTAGTGCGTCAAGCCTTTGTCCTTTCTTCTCAATATGTAGGAACTCTGGCACCAGTACAAAATGTACCTAGGTCGTCCGTCTAATAAATCTATGTGGAATTATAAAGTTTCTCTTTTCATTATGTTAAGTCGATTCCATGAAGTCACGCCCAAGACAACGAATTATATGCTTCAAGAGTGAAAACGCCACATTAGTGTTTAGTATTTGTTTGGTTTGGGTTATTAGTATTTGTTTGGCAGCCATCAATAGTGAACGTTTTCAGTGAATTTGTGAAAATGGAGAAAATTGGTCAATGTTAAGTAAAACAATACTTATATTCGAAAGGCCTCAGCCCAACCAATATAAATGCTGAACTGGATTCCACTCTGGGTGAGTCTGCTCCTTCATTTACAACAGTAAAATATTGGGTAGCAGAGTTTAAACGAGGCCGTACGAGCTGTCAGGATGAGCATCGCATTGGTCGACCAAATAAGATGATGATTCCAGAAAAGGTGAAGAAAATCCACAAATTGATACTGGATGATCGCCGACTGAAAATGCATAAGCTAGTGTTTTTGTTGTTGGGTTGGATACTTCTGGAACCACCCTTGTAGTTTGGCAAAATAGGAGGAAGAATTTTGTGTTTGGAACAGGCATAAGGTTCTTTCACTCATTCTTGGAATTTCCACCCTGTTTGTCCAATGTCACTGGCAGAATATTCACAGCACAGTTTACACGCCCCATTCTTTTCCATGAATGGGGAACATTGTCCATGCTGTTGGATATGATGTTACCTAATTTGCCTTTGTTATAGAAGGTTGGTTTTATGTTGCTCTTTGGAAAGGTTCTCATCATATTATGGGACAAATTACCCAGTGAGAGAATTCATTTCCAACTGACCATTTAATTACAATGCAACAATTTCAGAGAGTAAAAATCATTCGCCTTGACCGGGATTCGAACCTGGATCCCTCGATATCCCGCCGAGTACTTTAGCCAGTTAAGATACCAAGACGTCCTCTTACAACCTGAAATTTGGGGGCTTTAAAGAGCTTTAAAGAGCCCCCAAAACTTTAAAGCCCCCAAAATTTCAGAGTGTAAGAGGACGTCTTGGTAGCTTAACTAAGTAAAGCACTCGGCCGGATATCGAGGGATCCAGGTTCGAATCCCAGTCAAGGTGAATGATTTTTACTCTCTGAAATTGTTGCATTGTAATGCACACTTAGCGGATGACTCCGTTAAAGTTACAGATGCGGCATCTCCCGCAGTTTCTTGAAATTTGACCATTTAATTCTTTGGGGAAAAGCTAATTATGGATTCAACTGCTACCTTTTATTATTTATTCTGATAAAAGTTTTGAAACTAAAATTATTTGGGAGTGGAAACCATTATTCACTGCTATGATTTATATTTTTTGAAGTTCTTGTTTATTGTCTTGTGGTGACATGGGGATTCTGGTCAAACAGTTGATCATTGAGTGGAATGCCACTGATTGCTGTGGGGAATTATATCCCAGCATATTCTCTGGACACCAACTTTTTGAGTTCAAAACATTCTTTTCTATGTGAAAAAACAAAGGCTGGAAATCACAGATTGTATCGTGTTACAGTTTTGTGAAGAAAGTAGTCCAATTAAGGAAGGACAAAAATTTGCTTATTTGGTGTATGTGCTTGTGACTGCAAGCATTAAATTCCCAGTATATTTTGCTTGAGCTCACCTGTCGCTCTTTGAGGATGCTGGGCAGAGGCCATCCAAGGTAGCCTTGGGGGAGGGGCAGAGTTCCTTCCTGGCCTGCAAGGCAGCAGTACCAATGGAATAGACTGCTTGTACTGTGTTGGAGTCAGTTGGCTGTCCACCTTCCAACACTTTCCGGCAACCAGGATCTGAGCATTGCAGAACCTTGGGTAGGCAAGGAATAATTGAAATGATTCATTGAGCAAAGTTCCATCACAATGTCCTGAGTAAGAGTGAAATGAAATACATATTTTAATCATTTTATGACATACCAACTCATTTCCAAGCATCAAGGAATTTTCACAGAGCAGAGTATCTGTATGCAGCAGTATACAGATATATAGTATATGAGCAGTTTATATATATATTTTTATTATTATTAGGTAATCTACCAGTTTAAGTAGGTTTTTGGATGGACACAACTATCAAATAAATATTTTCTAACTCCAAACAAAACACATATATATATATTTTATATATGTGTGTATATATATATAGATGATGCGGAAGTACTCACGGGAGCAATATGACTTTTGGACGGCACAATGGAACACAGAATAAAACAGATAACACATAAAAAAATACCCACATTGTAGATTATTTGAGCTTTTGTATCCCCTTTCCTTATATATATATATATATATATATATATATATATATATATATATATATATATATATATATATATATATATATATATATATATATATATATATATATATATATATATATATATATATACATATATATATATATATATATATATATATATATATATATATATATATATATATATGTGTGTGTGTGTACAGGGTTCGTCCGGAAAATAAGTGTAATAAGCTCATTGTCTTTTTTGACAAAAGGGGAGTCGTCCACTACGAATTTGTACCTGAACGACAAACTGTAAATGCTACATTTTACGTCCAAGTGCTCGACAGGCTTCGAAAATGAGTCGCCCGCATCCGGCCAGCGATCAAAAACATCTGGCGGCTGCATCACGACAATGCGCCGTCTCACACCGCGCTTGTCGTGTCGGACTTCTTGGCCAAGCACGGCGTGTCAACGCTGCCGCACCCGCCCTACAGCCCGGACTTGGCACCACCGGACTTCTTTCTGTTCCCGAAGATAAAGAGGAGTTTGAAAGGAACGCGATACGGGACTTAGGACGCCGTCAAAGAGGCCGTGACGACGTGTCTTCGAGAGGTTCCCGATGATGCCTTCACGGGAGCGTTCCAGGAATGGGAATGCCGCTGGAACAAGTGTATAGACTCACAAGGGTCCTATTTTGAGGAATATTAGCTTAAGATATGTAAAAGTGTAATACATTTTTTTTTCCTGAGCTCAGTACACTTATTTTCTGGACGAACCCTGTAAGTAGCTGCATTGCATACATATTGTCCAATATTTTAAACTATGTTGCAGTCCCACATAAACCAGTGACTATAATATGTTAAGTATACCATCATATTAATCATGAATTGGCAAAGACTCAAAGCATTGAAGAAGGCTTTATTCTTCTTCCAGTAGTTTCCATTGTGCAGGTTGCTTTGTTTCACCACAGTTTTGATACCAGTCCTGACAGAGTCATCAGATTGAAGTGATTTGTGCAGCATTTGGGCTCTTAAGCAATAGATTTTATTGATTGCCTTACGTTCTATTAGTGGTTGTCCTTCAGTGCTCTGAACAGTAGTTTCTTCATGAGTTCTGGTTACATTTTTCCATGTTGTGTTGCAAGTGTTCTTGCATGAGGTTCGATGGTTATTGATTCTAATATTAGGGGTATGGTACACTGTCCAATATAAAAGGCAGGGCAAAGTTCGCCCTTGAGAAGGTACACAACATTGCTGGAGGTACACGAGGAGTAGGGAATTGGTGGGAGAGAGTTAAAGAGCGGGTTGGAGAGGGATGGGATTCTGGTTTGGGTAATAGGACATGTTTTGCATTTAGCTTTATTGCAGGGTCTGGGAGTGGTTTTGGTATGGGGCGAGGATTTAAGGAGTGGATTGGTTGATTTGAGAAGAACTGATAAATTGGCGTGGCATTTGAAAGTGAAAGAGGGGCATTTGGGAAAAAGGCTAGCAGTGAAACCATCAAACCTCATGCAAGAATTCTTCCCTGATTGATATGCTCCCAATCCCTAAACACACCTCTGAACACAACACTCCCTTTGAAAAATGCTATAGTATATCCATCTTAGCGTCCCTCTCACCCTCAGACCCTCCACTGTAACTCAAAACAATAGAGAAAGCTTTAATCTAGCTCCTGGATTCCTGGAATCTCCCAGGTATTAATATTAGACATTAATTAACCCTTTTTACACATAAATTCATCCCCCTCCATCCCCAACACCTTCCATATAATCCCCACTCTTTTAAAAATCCCCGCCTATCTCTACCCCTCCAAACTCTTCCCCTCGCATACCTTTCCCCACCTCCTTCCATCTGGTGCTTCCAGACCCTCCTTTGCCTCAGTTCCATCCTTTCCTCTTCTTGAGAAAGGGGGTTAGACCACCGAAAATTCAATACCAAGTGAGTTTCTCTTTTATATGTGTTTCTGTGTCATTGTCTTTGTCTACTAGTGCTTATTCCATTTACATTATGTATATATATTCATTCAGATAGAGTTCTGTTCCTAATTCCTCTTGAGAAAGGTGGTTGCACCACCGAAAATTCGAGAACCAGTGAGACCCTCTTTTATATGTTTTAGTTTGTGTGTTTGTGTCGACTAGTTAGTGAATTTACATTATTGTGCACGTTTGTGGGTTTTTCAAGAAAGTGACTTCATTCAGATAGAAATAAATATACGGAAAGCGGAAAGGAACACACATAAAGGATGAACACAGGAGAGGCAGGGAAGGCAGAATCAAGCAGACCACTAATGTAGAAATATTTTCCCCAACCGAGACTTGAATATCAGATCCCTCCACTTGCTGGGTGGAAGCTGTAACCACTTGAGCTGTCGAGAAAATGTTCTTTACACTGAAATCTGCGATCTTATAAAGCGCCAAAGTGCTCCGATTCATTAGCCAAGAGATGGCGTTAGGGAGACATTACACCCACCAAAGGAGAAATAGACAAACACAAGAAGCAGAAAGACAGTAGGTTAGCAAGCATGCAACATCATAAAGGATAGGAACAGTGCATTTCATGGCATGCATAGCCAGAAGAAGAGACGAGCCACATTGGCCAAATACACATTCAAACACGAAATCCCACCATATGGCGAACAAATATTCATTCAAGGGGAAAGGGGAAAGGAACACACATAAAGGACGAACACAATCCCCTTTCCTTATTCACTCACATTCAGAAGGACACTCACAGTATGTATTGACGTTTTGATGGCCCGGCCATCGTCATCAGAATGGCCTTGTCGGGGAAGAGCGGAGAGGACATGTGCAGGAGAAGGGTGAGGGGAGGAGAGGTAAGGGACCAATAGGAAGTGGACCAGGTGGGAGAGGGGAAATGTAGGCAGCATTGGATGAAATCAGTGGGCTTGGTTCAGCCCAGGGGGTTTAAAAGACTGGAGCACCCAGATATGTGCCATCTCGCGGGTTCTCACCTCTATGCTGCTAGCGGAATTGGGAAGGGTTTCAATCACCGAAATGGAGAAGCAGTCATCAAAAGACTGGTTGTGGGAACTAGTGTGAGTAGGGATGGGATAATTAAGGAAGGTGAGAGATCAGGTGGAAAGTGGTGGTTATTCATTCAGAGGGAAAGGATGGTCGTGCATGCACCCACGTAGAAGGCAGGGCAGAAGTTACAGGAGAGGCGATATATAATGTTTTTAGAGGTGCAGGTGGCTATGGGTTGGGAGTTGGTTATAAGGGATGTGGAGAGTCTTAGGAGATGGCAGCATTTACAGCGTGGGCAGTTGCATGGTGCGGACAGGGGTGCTCAAAGGTGGTTTTAGCACTAGGAATATATATATATAAATATTTTTTATTTCCTTTTTGAAGTGCAAATCTGTGCATAATGAATTTGTGTCTGTCTAAATGTATTAATGTGTATATATGCATGTAATTATAAATTTTATGCCTGATATAATATGTATACAATGATAGGTTAAATGGAAGAAGGAATCATTAGGTCTCAGTTTCGCCCAAATAAAGACCTCTATATATCTATCTATGGTTTCAGGCTTCACTCCATGGAAGTATTTAATATAAACAAATTTTAAAAATTTTGTACTTTTCCACAGAATTTATTTTAATACACAATGCATTTCTCTGACTTACTCGGGAATAAACCTTCCTAATCAAGTGAAAATGATGGACTTTCTTTAATAGGAAGTCTCATCCAAATCAGTCCTCTTAGTCAATATTGGACTCTATGTCCTATATCACATTCTCTGACAATATTGGGACAAAAAATAAAATATTATTGCATATTAATACGTATTAAATGAATAAGAATATTGAGTGTAAAAGTGATACTGTACATAGTTTAAAAGAAATTTAATTTAGATTAGTATTGGAATTTTATCACTCACTTGAGAATTTTTACATATCATTGCCAGTGTTATTATCCTTTAAATATGTACTTCAACATCGGCAACAGGAGCCAGCCTAAAAATAGATATGAGAGTGCAAAGAGAAGACTATTAGATGGAGTTGCATGATCCAGGCAGAAAAGGATGACATGCAGGGCAATTGAAAATAAAGTAGAGGTCGCAGCACCTACTTTCTTGGTCTTAGGAGATGGCTTTGCACAAACTCATAGTTCAGCTATTTGCAGGCATCCTAGGAGATATGAGACACCATGAATAGCAGCTAAGAACAAGGGAATTGTGTTCTAAAACAATGGTGCAAGATCTTCATACTATGTCTTCTGTAGGGTTTGTTTGGTGATGAAATTGCTCACTGGAAATAGTATAATATTTATATAAAATCATTCATACATTTATTATAAATACTCACTTAATGAAAACATCTGTGGAATACACAAGTCTTTCTATTGTCGTGATTGTGTTCAGGTTTGTTGTTATTGCTACCTTTGGCAATATAGTAAGTCATAAGAAAGACCATATTTTTGTAAAGTGATGGGGACTTTGATTATTAGGTAATCTACCGGTTAAGGTAGGTTTTTAGATGGACACAAGTATCTAATAAATATTTTGTAATTCCAAACAAAACCCAATCCAGCAACTTAACCTACATCAGGTCCCTCTTCATCTCTGTGTACTTCTTTCCTCCCTTCATCCCGTCCAACATCCCTATCCTGCTCCTGCCCTTTCCTCGCTTGCCCAACATTCTCCCCTCTATTACCTTCTTCAACATTCCACTACCGCTCAATACACCTTTCATCCATATTTCCTGCCTCCATAGGATATCTCCCAACAAACCCCTCTCCTCACCCACCATCCCTAGTACTTCCTCATTTGTTTTCCTTTCGGTCCATTTCACCTTCTCCATTCTTCTCCACTCCTACATTTGAAAAGCCTCTAATCCACGTCTATTCTCATGCTTCAGCGACCATGTTTCTGCGCCGTACATAGCTACGCTCCATATCAAGGTTTTTACGAGTCTTTTCTTAACCTCCCTACACAACATCCTCAGATGGGGACTTAAGTCATTGAAATTTTGCATTTATAAAGAAAAAAATTATCAATAAATTATACTGATTTCACCAAGGTTAAATTAAATTTGTTTGAAAAATGAGTAATGGTTTTTCTGCACTGGCTGTGATTGCAGCAAAAAATATGAGGTAACCCTTTTCAAGGATATAGTTTGTGATGAGAATGCTGACAATGAGAATTTGGGACAGAGTCATAGACCATGGACCTATTTCTCATTGATTAAAGGCAACATACCAGTCCTCTAAAATTCAATTGTTAATGAATATAATTTTTTCAAAGTACATGCACTGTGAACAATAAAAGTTCTGCATGTTAGGAGAGAACAATGTAAGTTTCTGTATATCCAAACTGCCAGAAGTTGTTGGAACTCAATGCAAGACATGCTAAGATTGAATGCATATTTGCAACTTGCTCACCTCCTTCACGTAGCGCTGTAACCAGGGGTTCAGTTCCCCCTCGGGAACCCTCCCCAGTGGCACCTTTACTCTCCGGAGGTGCTGCAGGAACTCATGAACAGGGCGGTGCTGTGGGCTGTGGATGGAGTGGTCAATGTTAAGTAGAGAGGAAAATTTGGGATTATACAAAGTCTGTCCCAAAAGTAGTGTGGCTTATTTATTCCTGGATAGACAGATGGACTGGGAGCGGTTTCTCTGGCTGGGTTCAAGGGAGGGGAGTCTCAGGAAAGGCTGGAGGTTGGTGGCAGATGGCCTTGCAGCCTTTGCAGAGTGCAAATCATTCATTTGGGAAACATCTATAACATGGCCTCGTTATGCTCCTTCATAAACCAGTTATTGGAACAGTGCTATGCCATCAAATTTTGTGTAAAACTGGGCAAAATGAAGAAAGGGACTTTTCACATGCTCAAGGTAGCTTATGGTGATAACACCATGGGAAGAGCGGGTGTTTTAAAGTGGCACACGTTGTTTCGGGAGGATAGAGAATGTACAAGATGTTGAACATTCAGGATGTACTTGGACCTCAAAAAGAAACAAAAATCTTGCAAGATTTTCTCCTTTGTTGGACAGGGATTGTAGATTAAGTGTCTCCATGGTTTCTGATGAACTTTGCATCCCTAAAAGTGATGTGCATCGAATTGTGAGAGAAAACATGGACATGAGAAAGGTTCATGCCAAGTTGGTGCTGTGAGTGCTCTTGGATGAACAAAAAGAAACTCACATGCAGATCTAGCAAAAGCTTCTCGACCATGTGAGTGAGGGTCACCAAAGCTTCAAAATATTATAAAAATGCAACTCAGAATTATCATTAATTAATAATTAAATGATCAGTTTGCGTCATCAAATCATATGCTAGTAAAGATCTTGGAGGGTGTCGGGATGTTCATGGGAGGGATGTATAAAGTGACCTGCTGTAAGCTGTGAAGGATATCATATGGCAAGTGAGAGGAGGATAAGGGTTGGCACACAGGCAGAGATTGAAGACTGTGGGAAGGAATATGGGTGAGATTGGAGGAGTGTACAGCTGGAGGCAAAGCCATTCAGGCCATGTGGGTTGGAAAGAGAAGCAGCTTTCAATGGTTTCTGGCTCTTTGATCATTTCACCTATATTCTTTGTGCTCTACATAAAACTGTGATGTTTAAGAGACATTGTAGTCATCTTCAAAATTGACTAAACCAAGGCATCTAACTGTGAAGAGAAATGATGGCGAAAAATGCTTGCATGTTAGACTGGAACTGGAATTGCTGGAATAAGACCAGTAGATCCCAAGATTGCATATAATTTCTAATTGCTTAGATCTTATATAAAATATACAGCATGTATTTTGGAAAGGTTTTAGAAGATATGGAATCGAGAATTGTACAGAGTATGGGGAAGAGCTGTCCATTTTGTAAGAAAACTGCCATTGAAGGGTATAAAAGGCTTCTGGGGAGACTTATTGTTATAGCTGGCTGACTTATTACAATGGAATCAGAGTAATTCCACTTGTGACATCCAGGAAATAATCTAAGGCCCAGATGATGTTGGAAGGTCAAAATAAACTGCTCTTTTAAATTTCAGAGAAACTGCGGGAGATGCCGCAACAGTAACTTTAACGGAGTCATCCGCTACAAGTGCATTACAATGCAACAATTTTAGAGAGTAACCAAGGCGAATGATTTTTACTCTCTGAAATTGTTGCTCTTTTAAAATAATTAATTTAGTAATTATTATTATTATATAGTAATCTACTGGTTAAGGCAGGTTTTTGATGGACAAAACTTTCAAAAAAATATTTTGTGTCTCCAAAAATAACACAATCCAGCAACCAACTCTACAACATGTCCCTTTTCATCTCTGTGTACTGCCTTCCACCTTTCATCCTGTCCAACATTCCTATCCTGTTACTGCCCTTTCTTCATTTGGCCAGCATTCTCCCCTCTATTACAGTCTTCAACATCCCACTGTTAAAAATACACCCTTCATCCATTTCTCCTGCCTCCATAGGATTTCTATCAACAAACCCCTCTCCTCAGCCACCATCCCTAGTACTTCATCACTTGTTTTCCTTTTGGTCCAGTTCACTTTCTCCATTCTTCTCCACACTCACATTTCAAAAGCCTCCAATCTATGTCTATCCTCCTGCTTCAGCAACCACGTTTCCACGCCGTACATAGCTACACTCCGTATCAAAGTTTTTATGAGCCTTTTCTTAACCTCCCTACTCAACATCCCCATCATCAACTCCCTCCTCCTTGTGAAACTCTCCTTGCCTAGCACAATTCTTCTCCTTACCTCCCTACTACTTTGTCCATATTAGTCCAAAACACTTCTGAGATATGTAAACTGTTCTATCTGCTCTAGTTTTCCCCCTCCTATTTTAATATCTAGCTTAGCCTTTTTCTTTCTGGAAAATCATATAACCTTTGTTTTATTAATATTGATTCTCATCCCATATTTATCGCACTGAACTTCCAATTCACTCAACAGTGCTTGCAATTCCTTGGCTGACTGAGCAACTAATGCTTGGTCATCAGCAAACCTGACCGATTTTACGAATTCCCCTCCGACTTTCATTCCTACCTCCAGTTCTTCCCATGCCTCTTTAATCATTTCCTCCACATATATGTTGAACAGCACCAGTGACAATGGGCAATCCTGCCTTACACCTCTTCCTAACACTGCCCATCCAGACTCCTCGTTCCCCACTCGCACCTGAGCAGTCTGAGACAAGTACAGGTTGTGGATTAGCCTCCTGTACCTCCAAACTATTCCTATTTTCTGGAATACTACCTTGAACAAAAAGTTCCCGGAATAACCACCGTGTGGCGCTCCCATCGTTCCGATTTGAGTTCTGTTTTTTTTGTTAAATTGGTACATCTGTTGTTGATATTCCCTTTAAATCTTAGTGTCATAACTTGACATTTGCAAAAGTTACGTAGCCAAGAGTACATCTATCTCTGTGTGTGTTGGCGATTTTTTACAATTGCAGAAATGGATTTAAATTTGCAACAACGAACTTGTATTAAATTTTGCGTAAAAAACGGATTTAGTGGCACACGGACGTTGGAAATGTTGGAAAAGTGTTTCGGCAACGATTCTCTAAAAAAAACGGTCGTTTACCAGTGGCACGAGCGGTTCAGAAGTGGTCGTGAGTCAATCGAAGATGATGAACACAGTGGCAGACCATCGACATCGAAAGTCGGTGAAAAAATTGATAAAGTAAAAGAAATGTTGGTCAATAACCGCAAATTAACCATCAGAGAAATAGCGGAGGACTTGAACATTGCCTATGGATCCGCCCAAGACATTGTGGTTAATGATTTGGGTTTCCGTCGTGTAGCAGCAAAGTTGGTGCCAAAAGTCCTCAATTTCATGCAAAAAAGAGACCGTGTTGACGTCGCAAAAGACATGATTTGCGAGGCTGAATCCGATCCCACATTCATCAAAAGGATCATTACTGGAGACGAGACGTGGGTTTATGAGTACGACACGCAATCCAGACATCAGGCAAGTGAATGGCGTTCACCAAATGAGCCGAGACCAAAAAAACCACGTCGTTTTCAGTCAAAAAAGAAGGCAATGCTGACGGTTTTCATGGATTACAACGGTGTAGTGCATCATGAATTTTTGCCAGAAGGCCAGACAGTAAACAAAGAGTATTATTTGGGCGTTATGAGACGTTTGCGTGAAGAAATTCGCCGAAAGAGACCAGAAATCGTCGCACAGTGCGTCGAGACCGTCGCACAGTGCTATCATTATTCGTAATTTTTTGACGAAAAATGCAACAAATACCATCCAACAGCCACCGAATTCACCTGATTTGGCTCCCTGTGACTTCTTTCTGTTCAATCGAGTTAAAAAACCATTACGGGGAACGCGTTTTAGCAGCCGAGAGGAAGTAATGGAAAAATCGCAGGAAGCACTGATGGACATACCGAAAACCGAATATAAAAAATGTTTCGAGGATTGGATCAAGCGCTGGCATAAGTGTGTTGCAGTCGATGGGGATTACTTTGAAGGGGACAATATAGATTTAGATGAATAAACTTGTATTTTTAATTTTCTGAATAAATTCCGGGAACTGTTTGATCAAGGTAGTATGCTCATAATTTTTTCCCAATTCACTGTATCAAATGCTTTTTCAAAACCTACAAATAATAATGCAATGATGCTTAGAGTATAATGCACATGCATATTACATTTATAACCTCACTTTAAGTAAGATTAAAAACATAGCTGAGAGGATTTCATTGACAAATAATTTTAGAATTTCAGAGTGAAAATAATGAGTTCTTTACTGATGATCAGGATGTGAACCTGGAGTCATTAATCATGTGTAAGCTTTATCCAGGTAAGTCTGAGCTGTTCTCTTACTTTATGAATTGCTAAGGTTTAAAGGCACAAGGAGTCATGATAAATTACTGTACATTCAATGTCGCAATGTTATTGTAGTTGTGCACATGTGTATGCCACTTTAAATTACTTGGATAAAGCATTTAGCCCTCCCCATGGAGAACAAGCTTGATACGATGAAAGGTTTTGTGTGTTCTAATTAACTAAAGAACTGCACTGGTGGAAACTTTGACAGTTGCTCCTGGGAGGGTCACCCATGCCAGTCAGGATTAAGAGTAGGAACCAGACAAAATATAATTCATGTGTTCATTTCTGTTCCTTAGTGAGGCAGCTGCAAAGGCTTATGACCTTTGGCTTTAGTAAACCAGCCAGCCAAGGCATTATAATCATTCCTGAGAACATAAGATAATCAGTGTAATTGGTATAGAATGTGAATCAAGGCAAATAAACAAAGATTAAGATGTTTTTAATGAGGAGGAAGGCTAAATTAAATGCTAAAATAGGTGGACAAACTAGAAAAGATGGAGTAGTTTACTTGTCTCAAAAGTGTTTTGGACTTAGGTGGCCAAAGTAGTAAAGAACGTAAGAAGAAAAATGGATTTGGGCAAAGACGCTTTTCAAAGGAAAGAGAGAGTTGATGACAGAGAAATTGAGTAAGGAGGTTAAGGAAACATTTATGAAAAGTTTTATGTTTAGTATGGTTTTTACTCCTAAGAAGCACAATCAAGATGACAAGCATTGGTAGGACACTTTTGAAAGTTGGTGTGGAGAAGGATGGGAAAGTTGAAGTGGGCTGAGAAGGAAAACAAATGAGGAAGAGCAGGATAAGGTGGGGGAGGAGAAGGGATGTTTGGAAGAAAAGAGGCAGGAAAGATGGATGCAGAGTTTTTTGATTTTCAATGGGATGCTGAAGACTGTGACATACAGAGAGGAGGATGTTTGGCAAGCAAGGAAAACAATGTGCCTGCTGGATGGGATGAAGGGAGGGGGGAAGTATTCAGAATTGATGAAGGGTTTATTTTAGTGTCGTGTGCCAGGTAGTTTTGTAAGGAGAATCTGAAATGCATTGCGTTCAGTCTGTGTCCATCAAAAACCTACCTTGAATGGTAGACTTTTGAATAATAAAAGCTCTTTGCCAAAAATCGAGAAATCTGGGATTGAATCTCAAATGGGGCAAATCATTCTTTTCAGTGTGATTTTATTTTTCATTTGTAATTCACGGAAGTTACTGGTGCATTTTTTCCAACAGTCTCTTTAATTATAGTAATTCATAAAATTCTGGTGTAGGCAATGTCACGGAAGCTGTCCTGTCTATGTCCTAGAGTCACAAAAACCCAAGAACTTAAACAAATAGTATTATGATAAGTTTAATAGTTAGTAAATATAAAAAAAGTACCAAACAAGAATGTTGCAGTTAAAGCAGGTATTGTGATACTTTCTAATAAAGGAATAGAGAAAAAAGTTAATTTCTTGAACATTTTCACTTAATAGAATGCCTAAATATGTCACTTTTAAGGATGAGTGCATTAAATAATGTAATTTTGTGATAAAAATTAAACATGTACATTGAGGGTGTCTGAAAGTGCTTCTTCGTGGCGGTCACCGAATCCTGTCTTAAAGTCAATCCTTAAGGGTGGTGTACTCACCTGAATATCAGTGCTCCCCCAACCGCATTTCCAAACTCTTTGAAGACTTCCTTTGCCTCTCCCCCTGTGCTTGCCACCAGCCAGAACACATCTTCCCTCCGCAGTGTGCCTTGTGCATGTGCCATGCTCATGGTACGCATTACTTCATGGGTGTCCTTGGTATTTGTCCAGAGCACCACTCCACGGGCACCAGCGGCCCTTGCCCCCACTAAGTCTCCAGCCAGGGTGCTGGTGGTGCTTGTGGTGACATTGTCAGTTGTCCATTGCCCAGACACAGCCACCTCCAGGGAGATGCATATACCTGCGGCATCAGCAGCCTCCCGGAAGGAGCGCATCCCCACCCCTGAGGCTGGATCGCCCTCAGAGTACACAAGGCTCACATAGCTCCACCCTAGGTACTGCAGTATCCTAACAATAGTACTTGAGATCATGGAGAGTGGAGCCTCCACCTGTGGTTGTTCGGTTCCAGAAACATGTATTAATGAGAATGCTATGGTGCATTATAACTATTCGCATTAAAGTCACTCTTGCGTGAATCACTGAGAAATCATTTCATAGTCTGATTTGGAGGTCTACAAAGCATCAATCTCTATCATTCACTAAATCATAACAGAGTGTGGTGTGAAGTTTCCGCATTTTTTCAGTTTGGATATCAGCATTGATTGGTATTATATGAAGGCCATTTCATTTTGCATTGGGATATGTGTGTGTGCATAGAAAAATGTTAAACAAATTAAGTCATAAATTCAAATTAATATTTATGGCAAATAGTATCCTCAATGTTTATGTCCATTGATATATTCTAATTGAAATGTTAATGAGAAAAAGCTAACCCACATTAAACAATTGTACATGATATTAAAATTATGAAACCATGTAAAATAGGGTCAATGCATAAACACCTTTATATTATACTCTATTATGCTTTTAATGATAGTAACTCAACAATGACTCAGGTGCCATAAGACTGAGAAAACCTTGACATACATGATTAGATCTGAGGTAATATCATGGACCTTTCCAAAGAAGCTGCACCTAGAATTCCTGGGAGTGATTATCATATAAGTTGGCCTCTTAAATACATGAGAAATGACTCTTAAACCTTTGAGGTTTATTTCCCCTCTTTCTAAATGAAATGGTACATAAAGTTGCTCAAAGTGCAAATTTGATGTGTACTGCTCACGACACCACTTGCCTGCAAGGAGAAGTGTGATCGGGAGTCAGGAGATTCAGATGCTTCTGCTGTGGCAACTGAGGACACATTGAGTGCAGCTAGGACACCAGCAGAGGCTTCAACATCAGGCAGTGGGAGGGTGTTCACTGCTGCAAGAATGTGCATCTCACCAGCTGAGAGAAGGCTTGCAGGCAACGTGAGGGCTCGTACCCTGGATGAGCACGTGTCCAGCAGAATGGCCCCAAGCCGTGGTATACTAACCCCTGGCTGGTGCTCCCATCTTTCATTGAACCGCCTTTATGTGGGAAAGAGAGAAAGAGAGGTGGCAAATTTCATTATTCTTATCATGAATTCAGAGTCATTAGCCATCACATTTTACTGAACTTCAAATGAACCGCAGGTTACTTTAAAATGACTAATTTTACATTAACATTATTTCATATCAAAGCAAATATCTTAGAAAAATTTTAACTAATAAATCAATTACATTCACTTTTCCCCTCCAATGCTTTTGTTATATAAGTGAAAATGAAAAATTACAAATAAATTTTCAGAGCCCATTGCTTATTGAAGGTTTTCATCAGCATCTACTAGAGAGATGTAAAAGTCAGTTTTTCTACCTGATATTCGCAAACCCTACATCCCTACATACAAATGACCTTAGAAGTAACATTTTTATCAAAGTAGGGAACATATTACATGGTGATAAATATACATTGTAATAGATATAATGTCTTTTATAGGGTTATACAATTTTTTAAAAAATTATGTAGATATATTTTTTTATGCCTTTTAATTAATTTATTTAAAATGACCACAAATTATAATTACCATATTTCCTAGCCCATAAGACACTAAAAATGTACAATGGTTTTTCAGGTTATAATTTACAAAAAATACTTGGATCAGACAGAACAGATCAAAATATTTTTATGTGCACACTTAATATGAAAATAATTGAATTGTTACGTTAAAAATTAACGGCTACATGCATGTAATTGTTTATTTATTGAAGAATCACAGAAATTCATCATTACTTAGCCAAAATGCCATTCAGCTACTGTTCTTCCATATTCTGAACCATAATTCTCAAATTCAATTTTATATGCAATGCTGTGTGACAATCTTCTCCCTTAAAACTCCATGAGGTTTTTATCATTTTAACTTTTTGTGCAGTATTTAGTTTCTGTTATTATTTCGGGATAATCAAAATTTGTCTTACAGTCAACCATTTTTTTATACCTTCATGAAACTATGGTGCTACTTAAGGTTGATTATCCATAAACTCCTAAGTTTATAGGGATACAAGTATACAATATATGCATGTATGCATTAGCAGAAGAGTGACATCCCCATTAGCCCCATGTGAATTTACTTTTCCAGCATCACTACATGTGAGATGAAACTATGCACACTACTTTCTTCTATACATTAATGATTTATTTGGTAATTTTTTAGCAAGTATTTTCACCGAAATATTAAAACTCTTGTTGCTTATTACTGACTGAAACAGTGATATTATTGAAACTTGTAATCAAGGCAACAACTTTCCATGCCTGATATGGGAAAAAATACTTAATCATAAGTATTTCTCATGTGAGTCAGCTTGTGCTTAAAGGTCAAAGTTGTGCCCATATGTACCCATAAATGACAGGCTGCCTTTAGAGCACATTTTGGGGTTAAAAAAATGCATTCTATGGGTCGTGAAATGTGGCACTTAAAAAAACATCAGATGAAGCAAGAAATAGGAGGGAGGCCAAAAGGAATTGAAAGGTGTAGCTCTAAAATTAAAAATGGAAAAAGTGATGGAAGTAGCTGCCACACACAAGTTGAAGGTCAGAATGCCCAAAGCAGAATGGATGGAATGATCAGGAATAAACAGAAATGTAACAATTTGGATAGGAGTGACTCTGCATGTGATTATGTCAGTACCTGGCAAGGACAGGCTGTTCTTGAGTACAAGGGTCATTTAGTCATGAGATGTTTTGGCACAGTTTGTTAAAAAGAAAAGGGCCTATGCCAATGCCTAGTTTACCTCCCTACCCTTGTTTTGCTTCCTAAAACACCCTATCTGTACCAATCACCCTCCTCTTCCTAATGCATGGATGATCTTAGCCATAGGTTACCTCTGCTGTGCTCATCTACTATTACCATGAGATGGAATTCATTCCTCAGTGAGGCTCTTGTGTTCAATTCATGCATTGCCCAACTCTAGATCCAAGAGGGAAGGAGGCAGTGCCCACCTGATGGCCCACAGGAATGCCTCGAACTGTCTCACGGCATCCAAGTTAATATCTGGCCCACAGTCAAGCTGGCCTGGGCCCGGGCTGTGCAAGGAGAAGATTCCAGCTATGTAGGCATTGTTTGGTGATGGGATGATGGTCATTGGCTGATGCTTCTGGAGCTTTGATTTGAGCACCTGCAAGCCACCCTCAACCCTGCCCTCACGCACTTTCAGACAATGGCCTGGCTGCTGGTCATCCGTGGTCCCCAGAATGACCTCAGGGTGGAAGTGGACATCGAGCACTTCCACAGCCTCTAGGTGGTAGGCGTAAACCTTTGCAGGGGAGAGGGTGGTAAGTGGGTATCAGAGGGGCTGCAGTCATATCCTAGAGCCTTACCTTTTACTCCTCCAATGAGAGAGTTTCGCTTATGCTTCTTGACACACCAGAAAATGGTACTTTGCATTCTATAAGCATTTGGTTCACACTTTCATAGTATGGTATTTTGATATGTTTATATGAGAGACAAAAACATATCATATGACATTCAAAGATACATGTAACATTGACATATTTAAGAATTAGTTGTAGTAAAAAAGAAAATAGAGCGACATAGTGTATAAAAAATTGAAAATATAAATATTAAAAATAGTATAGTTTGAGCCGTCACTTTGTGGAACCGATTCATATTGGAAAAGAAAATTCTTTGTTCTTTCACATATATTTTATTATGCTTGACCTAAGTTTCATTGTAGTTATTTTAAATGTATATTGGTTAATCACCTGATGTATTCCTCCGGCTACTCTCTCCTGGACCTCCCTATGCTCTACAGCCCCTCTTCCCTCCCTGATGCCACACCCAACCGCCTTCTCCCACATACACACACACCAGTTTCCCTACTTTCTTTCCCCTCCTCCCACTTCATCAGCACCTCCCCCCTCTTCTTCTCTGTCTACTATATAAAGCTGTGTGCCTTCTGTACTTTGCCTGATGATGACTTCGTAAGTCGAAACCTATAATATGTGAACCGTGAATAGTAAAATGTACGTGGAAGAATCAAGCATTTTATTTTTTGATAAAAAATAGCCTTAAAGTGAGTGAACCAAAATGTATTGTTAATGACATTGTCTAATGCTGGTAATGTTAGGGACTCATGGAATATTGTTTTTGAATATTTCCATGGCACAACAACCTTTCCCAATGGAAGGAAGAAAACTGAGGATACGAGTGATGGTCAGAATGGGTGGGGCATATGGAGGATGGATGCAGGAGAGGGGAAAACGAGAGGAAGGGAGGGATCAGCAGAGGTGAGGGTTGATGGGAAGGGAAGGGACCCTGGGATGAATCTTGCCCACTTCTCTAGTGAGCAAAGTTCACATCAGGGTCCAAACAGGAGCCAGAAGTATGCCAAATGGAGGGTTTTGAGTTTGAGCGGTGTGTCTGATGGGGTTAGGGAGGCAATAATGGAGACATCAAAACAATCATTGAATGGAATAATCGTTGGAGGGAGGCATGTTTAAGCACTGGTAGAGAGGTTAATGCGGAAGAAGGTTTGCATGAGGCATGGTAATTATTGATGGGGATGTTGATGCAGGTGTGGTGCACTGCCCAATGTGGAAGGAGGGACAGAATGTGCAGTTAAGTTGGGAGATTATATTGTGGGATGTACATGGGGGAGTGCAGTGGGATGGGAGATAAATGTAAACTGAGAGGGAAAGCAAGGAGTATTGAAGATTGGGCATGTTCTACATTTCAGGGGTCTTTTGCAGGGTCCTGGTGTGGATGACAGAGACTTTGGATGAATGCATGGTGAATTTCAATGTGTCTAATAAATTAGCGGGTTGTTTAAAAGTAACTAAGGGATATTTGTCATTGTTTTTTGGCTAGTCAAGGTGGGGAAGAGGTCTTTGAAAATATTTCTGAGGGACTGCATTCCTGGGAAATATGTTATTGCACAAATGGAGTGTGTATGAGTTGGTGTCTTGGGAAAGCTTGGGAGGGTGAATATTCCTTCTCTGGCCACAATGCATGGAATCCCTAGAAACATTCATTTACTCCCTCAATTCTTTCTCTTCCCTCTCCTTCACCTCTATCTACTCTCTCTCAGAAATGATTTCCAAATTCCACACTTCTGTTCACATTAAACCCACCAACAAACGACAGCACCTCCACTAAACCCTTCGCACAAGAAACACTCTCTCCTGTACTCACTCTCCACCCGTGGTCACCGTATCTCTGACAAATCAAGTTCCCTGAACACATTCCTTCACAATCTACATAATAATCTCTTCCACCATGGTTACCTTTGAGAATTCGCTTCTCAATAACAAAATCCTTCAATACTTTAACCCAATGCTGAAGTACAACTCCCACCATAACACTACCTTTAACAAATGTTATAATATCCCCATTTTGAGCACCCCTCTCACCCTCTGGCATCCCACACAAACTAAGGACACTTGAGATGCAATGTTCAACTTTATATGGAAATTTTTCCAAAATTATAAAGGAATGAAATAACAGGTATTTAGTCTTTGTATAGTTAAACTTATTATGTTGAGCACTATATTTCACAATTACAAAGTACAGAAAAACACCATGGCTACTCCTGATAGAGTTGCCGGTGAAGGAAATTAGCTTTTGGAAACGAATATGGATTCCTATGAATCTTATATTTTTCATTTAAGTATGAAAAAATTTAGTTGGTAGTGAGGAACTTGAACCTTGCATGGATAAAAGATTTGATTTTCTTATTCTGTTCACCAGTTACCACATTAAACATGAAAAGTTTAAAGTACATAATTATTTTTTGGGTTTTATTTCTTTTATATCCCTCTTAAATATAGTCACAATGATAACCTCAATGTCAATCTAGCTTATTCACATTAATATGGCAAATACAGACCATATCCCACCCTAGGAGAAATTCTTTCCAGAAACTATTCATTTATGAAAAAAAAATGAATGAGACTATTCCTTCATTCCATCTTGCAGAGACAAATCAAAACATTTAATAGACTTTAGATATTATCATCAATAGATAAATTTTCCTTGTTCTTGGTCATAAAAAACACAACCACATGAAGAAAGTAATATGCTGGTCACTCTTCTAATTATATGTAATGAAAACATCATGGTACCATGCCACTTTAGCCTGTTCAGCAAAAGTAGGTGAAGACTAAAGGATGAAAAGAATAGTTGATGTCTTTCCTTGAAACATGAGATGTACATATTTTGTATGATAAGTTGGTGAATGGTAGGATTGATGGATGCAGAATATCTTTGTACCAAAGATTTAAAGAACAAATTATGTAACAAAACTTGTGGAGACAGGAAGAACAGGAGGCTTCCTCCACAACTGGGAACTTAGCATCAGAGCAGTAGAGGCAGTGAGGTTGTAGAAGTGGGAAGTTGAGACCAAAATATTATCCATGATGATAAAAACACTGATTGACCAACAAATTTATGCTGCCAATACACATAAATCCAGATGCTCGATTCATATTCAGAGGGATTACACTGGTTCAGAAAGGTATAGGAAAAATGAGTCGGCAATTTATGATGGAAATGGACCCATGACATTATTCCTACATCCCCCAAATAAAGAAGGTTCTTCTGAAATGAAGATCCTGCACACCATTGTTTCTCAGCAAAACTTAAAACATTCTTCCATTGACAAGTGCCTTGGTGTGCACGTTGCCATTGCTGGCTGGTAACTCACCTCCTTGGGTATAATCTCCCCTTGCAGCCCTTGTCTGTAAGCCACAAGGCCCATCCTGGCAGAGGCCAGTTGACTCGGATCACTCGTCTTTAGCTTGCCCCCACTCATCAGGGCCCCATGCTCAAACTCCAGCAATCGCATATATGACTCCTCAAACTCCTTCCTCTGCATGGTGTCCAGGGCAGGGCAAGGGCCCCTGCCACCTGGTCCCTTATCTGCACCACATTTGTCCTCCCATGCCCTCTTCAAGGCATGTGCAAAGGTCTGCACAACATGAATCCCAGCAGCAGCACTGGAGGCCCTGGCCAAGGCCTCTTCAGGCCTCTCGTGATCTTCAGCAGAGCCCTGTTGCTGGTGGCACTTGGGCAGCTGGCTGATGAGGGGGCCAGCCCAGCCAGGAAGCTTGCAGCCCCGCCTGCCCATCTCATACTCTGCCAACCACCTCACATCTGCATCCATCCTGATGCATTGAGTGGAGGAATGCAAATGCTGATCAGAGTCGAAGACAAACAGGGTATTTGGAAGGGTGGAAATATCTGGAATACGGAGCTGGTAAGGACAGACAGTGAATTGTACACAAACAAACAAGGTCCTGTCATATCGCAAAGACTGTTTAATAGAGAGGAGAGAGATTTTTAGAAGTAATAGGTCTTTGAATTATGCTTTGTATTTGTAAACCTATGCAAAGGTTTATGAAATGGTAGCTAAGACCCTTTGTTGCATGTGGCTCTTATCTAATCAAAATTTTACTGTCTGAAAAGGCTATTTTTTTCAAATTTTGTAATTGTGTGTATCACTTGAAATAAACATGTCTGAGTAAATTAAGTTTCCATGTGATTATTGAAATTTAATTGGTGTTTTGGACATGCCTAAAGTGCCAAGGATAAGCTTGGCTTGCAATGAAAAATGGCAGACATAGTCTAACAATTGAAATTTGAAGTAGAAGAACTGAAAGAACTGGTCCATCATCTTTCATGAGGGAAATATTCACCTCGAGTTCCTACAAAGAAGGTTTCTAATGAGAAAAATATGACAAAAAGCTCTGTTGGTAAATTACCGGAGGTGGAACCAATGGAAAATGGGAAAAAGATTTTAATGGTTCAGCGTGATGAGAATCCTTTGACCCCCGGCAACATGATAACAAAGTAGCACTTGATTATTGCTGGGTCATGTGTTGTGCATGTGACTTTTCTACCATACTGAAATGTGAGTGAGGTGATTTCAAATACCGCAAATAACTCTGTTATTTCCACCCCTGTGATAGCAAATACAACTGTGAACAAAACAATGTCACTTCAAGCAGTTGAATAGTAGTGATCCCATTCCCTTGAAACTGGATTGAGTATGTGATGCTGATCCTGATGGCTTCCAAGTAGTAAGGCATAAAAAATGTTTTAACAATAAGAATAAATGTAGAGTGTTGGCTGGGAAAATCCAAGCTCCAAATTTCCAGAGTGGTTTAGGATCCCAAGGAGGACTTGGATCAAACTAACATGTAAGCACAGTGATACCTCTCAAAATTTTATCCAATCATACTTAATGGATATAATTCCTGACTATCAATTTCAATGCCAGAAAGTTGGGTAAAATGATTTGCAATCTACTTTCATGATTGCAGCAAATTTCATACCAAAATATGAACTTCATAAAAAAGAGTATTTAGCCCAGTGACGTATCGGCACAGATACACTTCTCTCATATGAAACATGGTCCAAACCTGTGATCTGGCACAGCAGGTGACTGTAGTACAGTGACAGTTTTGAACTTTTGACTTGTTTCAGTAAGTAAAGTATACTCAGCTTTATTTATCTCTATTGAAAGAGAGAGAGCCTCAGCAACACTCATCTCGCAGAAGTGTAGCATGGATTGACATTAACAGAAGGCTATTGATAGCAGAGGCTTACTCTAAAACATTGGCGTCATCAGAATAGACTACTGAGAGATGCCTGGCAAGGGGTTTAGACTACCTGGAAGGTCATTAACATACAAAAGGAAAAGAACTGATCCAGGACAGAGCCATGGGCAACACTGGATTTGATAAGTTTGGGAGGTTGGTACTTATCTCAGCCCAATTTTGTATAGGGAAACATGTTTCTGCCTACCACTTAAATATGACTAGATCCAATCAAAGGATACACCTCTTATGCCAAAGATAGTCAGTTTTGACAGTATCAGTGTATGCTTAACATGGCCAAAAGCCTTGGAGAAGTCAAAGAAGAGTACTGCTGATGCAGATCTGTTGTCTAGATCAGACAATATTTGACTGATAACTTGATATGAGGCAGTGGTAGTAGTAAGTAATTTCTTAAATCCAGGTTGTGAGGTGGATGGTAAATTGTGGGTTTTGAATAAGTCATTAGCCAATAATAAAAAACTGTTTAAAAAATTTTGCCAAAAATGATTTAATAAGGCAATTGGCCTATACAATCTCATAGGTAGTTTATTACCCTTACCCTTATATAGGGGTATGACTGATTACTTTGAACAGAGCAGGGAATTCACCATATCGAAGAGATTCATTCACTAAGAAAGGTAAAGACCATTAATTGCTGGAAGAGATTTTTTATAATTAAGTTTGGAATGCCACCCAAGCCTGAGGTAAACTTGTTGCCTAGTTTTCTGATTATACACCTCAATTTAGCATCAGAGCATGGAATATACAAGAGTAATAATTTCAAGCCCCTGAAAGTAGGACCTTGTTATAATAATTAAAATTTACAAATGAATACCGAGAGAGATAAAAGTCATCCAGTGCTGAACCCATATGCACACCATCAATAAGAATGTTATTACTGGAATCCATCAATTTAAGATCAGGTTTTAAAATCTTGGAAGGTTTTGATTCATTTACAATTTTCCAGATTTCTTAAGTTTTATTTTTGGAATTTGAGATTCTGTATTATTGGAAGACCTTTTGGCATTTAACAGGGTGAGCGTATAGTTTGTTTATAGTTGAATATTCCAGCTGATCAGTAGGAGCCAGTTTAATATTATTGCAAGTAGTTGCATTTCCCATGCACTTTGAAAGAAAGTGTACTTCATCTGTGACCCAGGGTTTCTTATACTTAAATTCAGAAGATGTTCTAAATTTTCACAAAGGAGGGAAAAGCAGACATCAGAGTCATATAGAGAGGTGGAGTGAAAGTAATGAAAGCCTTCAATACTTTTACTCAATTTTAACCTTCAGATCTATAACAGTTTTAAAGAATCCACAATGAAGCATGTTATCATTAGATGCCATCTTAAAAAAAATGCTGAATATTTCATATAATCTCAAAAATAAATAATCTACTGGAATTGACAATATTCCAGTTATGGTTATTAAAACATGTATAAGTGTAATTTGCAAACCCTTTGTTCAAGTAATAAATGAATCTTTCACAACAGGAGGGTTCCCAGATCTGCATAAGATATCTAATGTTAAGCCTCTGTTTAACAAAAGAAACATGGAGCATGTTGGAAATCATTGGCCATTTGTGAGAATTAAGACAGCAGAGATGCTGTCTTATTTCTCAAAAATTAATGAATATTCATGAAAGGAAGACTGATCACCTGAAAAAGTTTAAAGTTTTAAATGCAGCACAACATGGTTTCCAAGAATGAAGAAGCACCTTATCTGTTTCTCATCAATAAAATTATGACAGACTTAGATAAGATAAGATAGGTTCATTTCTGAAATACTTAATGATCTCTCTCCAGTTTTTGACTTTCGAGACCATCCTTTGTCATGGGAAAAAGTAGAAAATTATGAAATAAAGGGGAATAGTAAACAGATGGTTGAAATCCTACCTCAAAAACAGGAAGCAGTTGGTGGGATTTAAACCTACTCCAATAATATATGAAGCAGTTACTTATCCAGTAAAGAAACAATAAACATCAATGAGCCACAAGGAAGTATACTATGTCCCATACTGTTTTCAATTAATATTAATCATTTAACAACTAATGTAAACAATGATGAAATTATTCATTATGCAGGTGATACAAATTTAATACTGAGTAACTAGAGGAACTCATTGCTGGAGTATTGTCAATAGTTCCCTAGCACTCTTAGGAGACTGGTCCACAAAAATGAGCTTACAATAAATTTTGGAAAAAACAGAACATATAAAATTTAAGCAAATAAAAAAAACAGAAATGGATCTTTACATTAAAGATAATCTTCTCAAGAAAGTTAGCAGTACCAACTTTTTGGGTTTAATTGATGAAAGCTTAAACTGGAATGAACACACTAGGCATTAATTCAACAAACTTTCCGGAATTTCCAATGCCCTAAGAAACCTAGCAAAGGTTGTACATCAAGCAGTTTTTAAAACAACCTTCTTTAGTAATTTCCAATTTTGAGATTTTTTTGGAATTATCTTTTGGGGCTCAGCAATGAGTGTTGAGAAAGTATTCATCATGCAAACAAGAGTTATTAGATAAAAAGCCAAAATTCTAAAATGAGGATAATGCAGACCTTATTTTATAAATCTTGAATTATTACCTATACCATGTTTGTACATATATATGTGTGTATGTTTTAGAATGAATGTGTCTATTTAAAAAATAAAAGTATCTATCATTATTCCATTGTACAAAGAATGAGAAAAAGCATGTAATACAGCATTCCACTTCTTTGTTTAAAAAAGAACCCCTTTATGCTGGCATTGAAATATAATCATTTATCAGCAGGCATAAAAGATACCAACTCATATCAGTTGTTTAAGTGTTTTTAATCAAGATTTGTTTAAATAATCAATCAATATTTTTCATCAAGGTATGGCAAGCAGTAATTTTATCATAACCATTTCTCAAAATGTAGGAACATTTTTTATTTTTGTGTCATATATTATACTTTTAAGATTATAAAATAACAACATGAAATAATAATAAATTATTTCCAGGATATTATAATTATTCCTTTTTTCTTATACCTTGTAGACTATATCATTTTTATCTTTTTGTATGAATAAAATTCTTTCATATTCTCATACCAGAAACCCACTTTTCATTTTCTCTGAAACATTTTCATATCACTTCAGTATTTTTCTGTCTCTCAGTTTCTCAATTTGAATTTATTTCATTGTTTCTAAGTGTGTACCTGGATTTTGTAAGGAAAAAATATCCCTTTTTATCTCTCTAATCACAATTAAAATCTATGAATTCCTAATTTATGTAGTTACCATCTATTTTGTTCCATTGCAGCTCTATTAGTCATTACTCATGCCATTATGTTCATTGCCTCATGCATATAGGTATGCAGTTGCGGCCATGCATGCATTAGATTATTATAGGGGATGCAGCTATGCAAGTAGCGCGTAGGGAACACAATACTAGAGATGATGAGTGTGATTGCTACTGTAATTGGTCAATGTGACTCTCAACTGATTCACTTGAGCAGAAATACAGTACTTTGAGATCGAGCAGCTGAAGGTATCTAGAGGCACCTACACCTCTTTTTGTGTATCCGTTGGGGAAGACCTAAAAGATGTAGTGGAAAGTCCCGGCTTTTGGCCGAAACATGTTTGTGTGAATAGATATTTTTTTCTGAAACCCCGCCTGACCTCCTCGAAGGGTTAGTTAAAATTAGGCAGCGTTTAACAATCGCGCAAGTTAATATTCAGTGCCTCAGGAACAAAGTGAACCTGCTCGAAGTGGCCATCAACGAGTGCGAACCAGACATCCTGTGTATTACTGAGCATTGGTTAAAATATGACGAACTAATGGTTATCTCACTTTCAAATTACTCACTAGTGTCCTCATTCTGCCGCACCACACATAAAAATGGAGGTGTGGCCATATTCGTTCATAGTAGAATAAAGGGTAATATTAAATCAATTAACGTGCCTGAGATGGAAGAAAAAACTTTTGAATGTGCAGTGTGTTTCCATGAAACTCCAGTGGGACTGCTCGTGCTCATTTCCATCTATAGATCACCAACCGGGGACTTTCATGCATTTATTAAAAAACTTGACCAACTCTTTTGCACTCTATATGCAAACAACCGGATACTTGTGTTGAACGGCGATCTCAACTGCAATCTCCTAGTTGACTCCCCTCACAGATCTGAATTGCTGAATTTATTCAAAACCTATGGCATGGAATGTTTTAATAATAATCCCACTAGAGTCACTCCCACATCCGCCACCCTAATTGATTATGCTGTGACCAATGTCAACCAAGAAAAAGTAGCAACAACAGTTAGTGACCTAGGTATATCAGACCATAGTATGGTGAAAATAAGTATTGATATTAACCAACCAGTGGCGAGCTTAAATGATAAAACCTACCTAAGGCGGTCCTTTACCCACGGAAATATGCAGCATTTTCTGCTCCTTCTACAGTCCCAAAACTGGGACAGTGTCTATGACCTTAAGTCAGTAGACGAAGGTTTCAATTACTTTTATTCAATTTTCAGACACAATTTCGAATTGTGTTTCCCAGAAATACAGCAGAAAATATTCCATATAACAAAATGTAAGCCATGGCTAACTGACGAGATCCGTTACTACTCAACTATCCTTAAGAAACTTGCTATCTCCAGTAAAAGTTGTAACAATCATGAGCACCGGTTACTCTATAAGGAATTTCAAAAGTATTACCGTAAGCTGATTTCTACTACAAAAAGAACTTACAATGACAATAAGTTACTTAATTCCAATAATAAGTCCAAAACCACATGGGAAATAATTAATGAGTGTAGAGGTAAGAAAAATCCACAACTTGCTCTCCCCAAACTTTGTAATCCTGAAAATAACATTGCCATAAGCTATTCATCTCTAGCTAATAAATTTAACAAACATTATGTATCAGCTCCTTGCCCAATTACTTCTCATGCTAATGTGCTTTTTGCAAATGCACCATCATCAATGTTTGCTAAGCCTTGTTCTGAAACCAATCTAAAAACCGTTGTCTCCTCACTCAGAAACAAATTCAGTACAGGCCCTGATGAAATTCCTGGTAAAGTTGTTCATCATTGTTTTGAAGCCATAAAAGCACCCCTTTTATTCTTAATTAATGAATCATTGACACAAGGGATTTTCCCATCCCAATTAAAAGAATCAAAAGTAGTGCCCATATATAAAAACCATGGCTGTGTAAACGATTTAGACAACTACAGACCAATAGCGGTCCAAAATACATTTGCTAAAATATTCGAAAAAGCCATGTTCATGCAAATAGCACCTTATCTTGAAAAAAACCTCCTACTTTCAAATTCTCAGCATGGATTTAGATCTGAAAGGTCTACCACAACCGCCATATGTCAGGCTATTGATATTATACTTAATTCATTAGATGCTAAACGCAAAACTCTTGGAATGTTTTTTGACTTGTCAAAAGCTTTTGACAATGTAAACCATGATAGACTACTAATTAAACTCAATAGAATAGGGATTAGAGGAACTCCTCTAAACTGGATGAAGTCCTACATTCACAATCGGACTCAGAAAGTAGTGTTATCAGTAGATGGGTCAAAATATTCATCCATAGCATACCGAGTCAACAAAGGCGTTCCACAAGGCTCAACCCTTGGGCCACTCCTTTTTCTGATATATATCAATGACCTACCTAGCTGCTTACAGAATTATGAAGGAATTACACCAGTGCTGTATGCTGATGACACTAATGTAATAATATCGACAGAAACTTACCCCAGCCTTGTGGAAAAATCACAGTCTGTCACACTTGCAATAAACAAGTGGTGTACAGACAACTTTCTAGATCTAAATGTAAATAAAAGTAAAATAGTATACTTTACACACAATAAAAATGCGACTGATGATCTGCTGGTAAAAATTAATGATCAATCAATTGAGAATGTGACGGAATGTAAGTTTCTAGGCATTTCTCTGTCTGCTAATATTTCTTGGGATATGCATGTAAAAGCCCTTCAGCATAAGCTCAGTTCAACTTGCTATTTATTAAGACACTTGTATGAAACTACAAGTAAAAGTATACTATTGAATTTATACTACGGGGAAATTTATTCAAATATAACCTATAGCATAATACTATATTATGGGGATCAGCTGCTATCTCTCAAACCATCTTTAAAATGCAAAAGAAAGCCATTAGAATAATTACCAGGAAACCTCACAATGCCCCATCAAGGCCTATTTTCCATGAATTAAAATTGCTACCACTCCCGTGCATATACATTATGTTCTTAATTTTGTATATTAGAAATAATATTGGAAACTATTCTCTTAACTCTGCCTATCATCATCACTACACCAGAGGAAGGAACAACATCCATTATGGGAATGTTAGAACTAAAGCATTGAAATTAGGACCCAATGAAATGGGCATCAGATTATATAACAACTTACCCAAAAGTATAAAGGAAACTAAGGGAACTGCTGCATTCAGGCATAAATTAAAAAGATATCTACAACACAATATGTTCTACTCGGTTGATGAATATCTCAACAACATTCCTGACTAGAAGGTTTATACTCTTTGTTTATAGCAATTGTCATGGCCTGATTCATGTTGGTTATTCAATTATTACCTTAATTAATATTTCATGTGCATGTAACAGCCAATGTTCATGGCGTTATGTCATATATTATGTAACTGTGAGCACCATTTCATTTCTTTGTATCTTAATTAGAGCCTGTGTCTTTGTTCCTTATTGACGTGCCTTATATCATGTACATACACCATCCACCCGGTATTTTGTATTGTGATCTCTGGGCAAATAAAAAGTAATAATAATAATAATACTCACTTAATATCGGCCCTCCGTCTCCTCTGCCAATAGGCCTCAAACTCTGGAATGGCCGCAGGAGACAGTGCCACAGAAAAGGTCTCCCTCTCTGCCATTTTGTCAAGCTCCTCTCCACGTAATGGCCATGCAAAAAGCCATTTGACTTGTCTGCCTTCCTCGGGGTCACCCTCATCAAGGGCCTGAAGCAGGGGCCCAAGAGCTGAAGGCCTCAGCAGGATGAGGGCTCCAAGGGGGGAGGAGGAGAAGAGGGAGCTGAGAGCCTTCTGAAGGCCTCCAGGGAGTTGGGCAGAGGTATCGGCCACCGAGAGGAGGCAGACACCAGCATCAGAAGAGAGACGCACTACTGAGCGGAACATGGCGGTGCTGTAGTCATCAACAGAGGAGTAGAGAACTGCGACGCGGGCCCAGCCCAGTTGATGAGCCAACATTAGGAGGGCCTGAGGGCCGAAAAAACAGGGAGAGATGAAGAGAAGGATACTGGGCATGGGGAAGATTCAGTACTGAGCCAATCCATTTGCCTGATTAAAAATGTCAACATCATGAATACATTAATGAATGAGTGAGGCAGAATAATAATGTAATGTAATTAGAGCATAAAAGAGGGGAGTGCTAAAATATTATTAGTATTCCATAGGCCCAAATGCCATGCCCATTGAAGAAAGGCAAGAAAAAGGATTTGATTGAAAATGGGTTAATTATTAAGCCAATTAATTCATGTAAATCATACATGATCTTAGGAAATGTTTTACTATACATGAAACACGAGACTATTAATTTTACTGCCAATTTTTTCTAGTTAGTCATAGTATTCTACAGAATTTGACCTTCAGTAAGAAGGATTTGGGTATTTCATGTATGATACCATGCAAAGTTATACTAATGCTATAGATCCATATAAAAAGATGTCCTCTTTCACAGACTATATCTGTGGAAAAAAAGAAAATCTTTCAATACCAAATACTTCCACAAAAAGAAGCCTGAAGCCATAGAGTACATTGTGATTTACTTAATCCTGTGGAACTCTCATGACTTTTTGAACACAAATGCGTGAATGGGAGCCATCAAACTCCAGCCAGAAAGAGCATAAAAATGATATTATCTGTTGCAAATAGCTTTGACGTTTTTTTAATTTTTTATTTAGCTCTTTAGAAAAATTTAAATTATAATTTAAATCAATAAACTACCAAAGCATATTTATATTCTGAGATATAGAAAACAACATTGGTCTTCAAGACATTCAGCTAAGTGATTTGACCACCACATTTTATTATTGATTTTTATAAATGCAAAAAACATAAATATATTTGTATACTGTCAATTAATAGTTTGTAAAATTTGTGAACTTCTGCTTTTTGATCTAATTTTTTATTTGTATCTTTGTGTTTGTTTGTAAGTAGTATCTTTTTATAGGAATATTTGTACTCTCTTTGGATTTTTTTATCTTTCTTATGGTTCATGCCTCTGGAACTGCTGGATACTAACATGCTCTAATTCCCTCTCAATCTTACTGATGAATGTACCTCTTTTCTTAATTTCTGGGGGAAATTGGATGGTTGAAAATGTTTTTGAATATGTTCATTGGCTATATTTTGACAAAGGTCTCCTATAAAATATCTTCTCCTCTGAATTTCTGGGAAGTCTCACTTTTTTCTACTCAAATTACCTGCACATACACTTAAGTGGCAAGTAATAACTTATGATATTCTTTATCACAGATTAGGATACAGATGACTTCTCTGCAACAAATCTGGGATTGATCTATATCAATCCCAGATTTTGTGGCAATTTCAATAAAATTTCATATAACTTCCAAGTTGATGTCTCTGTTGTTACAGACAAAATATGAGCATGTACAGAATCTGGCATTTGGATTGGAAACCTTTGGGTACATTGTTCTGAAGTATTCAAAAGTTCTGAAGCCATTCAAAAGTATGGGGAATAATGCTAATGCACAAATAAGTTTTTAATCATTATTACTTTAAAAAGATAAGAAAAATACTAACTATGGTATCTAACCATATGTGGCAATCTTTTTCCGAAATGGTTCATAACTCACAGAAACAATTCTCAGTTTCCATTGATTTCCTTGATCTCTTGACCTATCCTGTTCTTAGGGTTCAATTAGGGAACACAGCTCGTTTTGAAACACTTTTTATTAGAAATCTCTTGAGAAAAAAATTAATAGTTGAAAGATCTGGAGACCAAAAGGGCAGCTGAATATTGCCAAGCAAGTAATTGAGTGCGAGGGAAAAATTCTCAAAACATTGATTATTCTCTAAAGCAGTGGGTTGTAGTGCCATCTTGCTGAAAAGCAGTTTCATTGATATTTACAGTGAATGCATGCACTTCCTTAAACAAAAGTGTTTATAATATTCCCTGATATAGTTCTCCGTCTGCCATCATGGCTGTTTTTTTTCATTTTCAAAATACCAGATACTTATAATCATACTTTCTGACACTGTCCACTAAAAATTTACTTTAGCATCACAAAATGTCATTTATGTGTCATAGGGTCAGGTTTGACCAGTGGCAGAAGTTCTACTTATTGATGAAGCCCCTAAGTGAAAATGGGGTTCATCTGATGTAAACATATTGTCCAAGTTGTTCACATTTCCTTGAATGGTGAAATTAAAGTCATTTTCAAAATGTAACCAACTGGTCATATTGCGAGAATTCAATTTTGAAATAACTTACCTAATCATAAAGGGATAAAATCTTAAATTTATACACAAAATGTGATGACTGGTTCTACCTAAATACTCAAGGCTGCTGAATTTTGTAATGCAAAGAGTCTCATACTTAGCTGCACTGCTAATCTTAACTGCCTTAACAAGATCTCTAGCATTAAAACAGAATGTCCATTACTGGGAAATTAAGCCTCACACTACCTGTAGCATAACCTTTTTAAATCAAAATTGTTGTCTACAAAGTAACATGAATTCACCTACCAATACTTAATTGACAGAGAAAACAATAATGAATGGCTATCATGATTTTGTTTCACTATACATAGTTAGCACATACACTCACATGTTAACACATGACTTTTCTATGGCTGCCTAAACTACCTGGGCTCAGATTCTAAAGGGGGGCATAGGTCCTTCACACTGTTTTTCATTACCATGCAGTGTTGCCTAACCAATAAGATCCAAATGCCAGACTCTGTACAGAGTTGTCTCAGTTCATTGTTATCATTTGTTTGTTCAACAGAAACTATTGAAATTGCATTCATTGTTGATCAAATGGCAAAAATTGGAATTAGGGTATTTTTAGTTTTGAACCCATGACACTTAGGAATGAGGTTGCATTTATTTCTGGTGATTCCTCTCAGGGTCTATAAGCCATGAAAGTTTGAGCCCTATCGTCCTGTCCTAGCAATTGTTTAATGACTGGATCTCTGCTCTTGTGTGACTGAACCAAATTAATAGTCTCTCATTAGAGTAATTCAGACTTGTAGCAAGATGGCTCCACTAACTGCGCATTGAGAATTATATGTTGGAGGACCAACCTTGGCTCTGTCCTCCGGAGGCACAAGAGTCACAGGTTCCAGCTTCAGCGTGGGGATGTGGTACTGTTGGAGAAGGGCCTTGGGAGTGCCAGTGGCCCCATCGACCAGTCCAAGGGTCATTATGGGCCAATGCTGCTTCCTTGAAGTGTCAGAAGGAGCCACCAGGGCAGCAGTGCAATGCGCTGGGCCATCTCTGAGAATGGGGAATGCCTCTGTGAGCAGTTGGTCCCTCAAGGATGCATGACCACATGTGTCCAACACGCGAAGGCCTGTCAATCGATTGGATTAATTAGGTCGATGGTCATTTCACGTTCTAGACTGAGATGTAGTCTCTTCTACTGACTCAATCCTCTTACAGTTTTTGGAGAGGATATCACAGTTTACACTGTATATAAATTAATTTAAACATGCCCGTACATCCACAAAAAATGAACATTGTTCTGGACGTCAGAGGAAGTGATCTCATCCAAAACGATAGACAAAATCCACGAAATGGTTTTGAGTGATCGACGAATCAAAGTTTGCTGAGGCGCCACGCATTTCACAAAGTACATGGGTCATGTGATCGAACAGAAAGCTTATCATCGCTGTCGGTTCAAAGACGATGGAAACAAGTACAGGCGCGAAATAACCTTTTAGAGAAAGACAAATCATTTGAATTTAACATATAAGGAGTAATCCTGGCTCACCTTACATTCATAGTAGAGAGACCTAGGTAATGGTACTGAGTTCAAGTAAATAGACTGTAAAATACATTAACACACAATAAATCACTTGACCATCGAGCATGATTCGAGACCACAGCAGGAGGCAACGTAACTGACCACAGATGAAGCAACAATCACACTAATGGCTGGTGATCTAACAACATAAGCCGGCGCACCATCTAGGAGGCTTCCAGCTCAAGGTGTGGTTGAATTCAAGACTCAATCGGCGAGATGTGCAGCGTAGGACACCGAGCACCGAGAGATTCCCCGCCCCGCGTAAGCGTTCACTTACCAAAGGTGATCCCGGGTATAAAGGACGATGAGTTGTCGCCGTTCAGCCTCTCCGTGGCCCACTTCATCGCCTCGAACGCCTCCACGGACTCCCTGACCGGCTGGCCGCACGCGAACAGACCGTCCCCGGCAGGCTGCCTCATGCCGAGCACCACATCTGCAGAGAAAAATATCGGAGAGGATTTGAAAAAGATAGGTTGACAAAGAGTCGGGAAATTAGATGTAAAAATTAAAAATGCAACATTGTCCACGGATTGTCGTTAAGTTTCCAGTGCGGTTCGACATTTCGCTTAGTGTATTAGAGATCGTGAATTCCGGATCTTCCCGACCTCTTACGGCACTCTGATCCATCTGCGTCGCACAGCACGGCCTATATCTACGCACCCGAGTCCTAATCAGCGAAACAAACGTTGTCCAGAGTGCCAAGTGCACCTCTACGTGGGGAGTATCGTTTTTAAGTAACTATTGCTAAGAAAAAATCGAGATATCTGGATAACATTAATTCTACACGTTAACTGATTTTTATGTATATCATTTTGTAAATGACAGATATTAATGTTCATTTATTTAATTTCAGAAAGCCGTAGAACTCGCAGTATGGAGAAGATAGAGGTTCGCAGTGTGATTAAGTTCCTTCATTTGAAATGTTACAGTGCCCGGGATATCCACGATGAAATGATGGATGTTTATGGAAATGATACCCTGTCATATTACATGGTTGTGGGGAGGGAAATGAATTTTCAAACTGGCAGGCACATGTCCCCTATCACAGACGATCAAAGAAGTGGAAGACAACCACACACGGACGATGCTGCCACAGTGAAGGAGGTGGAGGACTTTATCCTTATATTAGACCGAAGAGCAAACATCCATATAATCATGAAGGAGACTGATCTTAGCTATGGCAGTACGTGGAAAATTACTCACGAAGAACTGCACATGTCAAAGGTGTCAGCAATCTGGGTTCCACGACTGCTGACTTCTTTTCAGAAGCAAACACGCAAATCCAAGCGATGTGGCTCTGAAATTTTGCCGCGTCCGCCATATTCTCCCGATCTCACCCTAAGAGGCTTTTTCTTGGTCCCAGAACTCAAAATACCATTGAATATATGGAGATTTGACAAGAAAAATGATATCATTCAAGAGGTGGAACAATGGCTTTAGATGCAACCTGCTGAGTTCTACAACGGTGGTCTTCGAAACATCAAGACACGCTGGAAGAAATGTATTACTCTGGACGGTAACTATGTCGAAAAGTATTAAGAGTAACAAAACAATTACGTTTCCATCTCGATTATTTCTTTGGGATGGTTAAAATTTTACGATGCATCGTCATACATTGCCTTGTCTTATTACGAGAGGGATTAGTGTTTAGTACTAGCTAATACAGATACAAATGGTCCAAGAAAGGGATGATTAGAAATATGTAGGAGTATACTTGAGCAATGGCTTAAGGTCGTAATGGCAGGGCACAACAAAGCTATGCTCGGAGGTGGTGAATCCCCCCGGATCTCCGAGGCCACGCGAACCGTCTCTTGTTGTTGAACACCTGAGGAAACTACGTCAAGCACAGTATTCCATTTGGATGTACAGTTGAGTTGGAAGTTAAATGCATTTATATCAAATTGTGCTCCCAGCAATATGGCCAATGTGCGGTTACTTTGGAGCTGAAAACCAAAGTTGGCGTTCCGAGGACGTAGCGAGTCTGATTTCTCAGGAAAACTGTACTATAAGGGGAGGAGGGACAAGGGTCCGGGAAGGTGACGATGCCCTGAAGAATATGAGCGAGTAATTCATCCATATTGTCAGGGATACACATGTAAAACCCTTGTGTCAGGAATTTTAGCAGTATTTTTAGGGAAGGTGAATGTCAGCTGAGATCTTTTGCGCCATTAGGGATGGATGGGAAAAGAGGAAGGGTGGAGAGAAAATCGACGTCGGCATCAGCCTACTCTTATTGACAAAAGTTGCCAAGGGGTCAACACAATGTAACGTCTCATCCGACGGACGTCGTACTCACTCGAAGAGCTCTCCACCAAGCACCTCAAGTAGGGATCAGGATACTACTGAAAAATATCTCTCATCTCCAAGATTCGAACCCGAGCCCTCTTGGTGGGAAGCCAGTACATCAGCCACCAGATTTAATATTTCATGACCATGGTTTCGATGCTGCACATCATCAACAGGTGACAAACATAAAACATTTTTCGACTTATATAGTCTGGCTCCAAGAGGGAAGTAAGGTAGGGGGAGCAGGGAAAGGGGGTGGGCATGCATTGGAAGGTTTCAGGCTCAAATTTTTGGAAGTTCATTAAATGAAGAACACAATGTAACACTCCACTGTTCTAAGAAATAGCTGCGGAAAAAAACATATTGTGTTCTATACTTAAAAAGGGGGGTATTTGTCTACAATGGTTTGACATTAATTGAGGTACAGTTGATTATCATGACTGCCTTTACAAAAAATAATAGGTTTGTGTGTGTGCACAAAACACAATGTGTTTTTTCCCCGCAGCTATTTCCTAGAAAAGTGGAGTGTTACATTGTGTTCTTCATTTAATGAACTTCCACAACTTTGAGCCAGAATCTTTACAATGCATACCCATCCCTTCTCCTATACTCCCCTCTTAGATCCAGACAATGTTAAGTGGAAAAATATTTTATGCATGTTACCTAATGATGATGCGCAGCATCAAAACCATGGCTGTGAAATATTAAACCTTTATTGCGGAAGTGTAAAGTATCTTATTTACCCTAATCATGAAGGAATTCCATAAAGATAAACCTGAAACTGTTATGTTTAATGGAGCAGGCATTGATCTGGCTCCTCGATTTATAGAATAACCCAGGTATTAATACTAGAAATTAATTACCAAAACCGTCACACATTTTTATCCCCCCTCCGCTCCCAACACCTTCTATATTATTCCCACTTCTAAAAATCCCCCTCCTAACTATTCCCCTCGCAAACATTTACCAACCTTCCCCTTCCCTCCAGCGTTTCCAGCCCTTGTATTAAAACCTTTTCCTGAGTTCCTTCCTTCTCTTCCTTGTGAAAGGTGGCTTCTCTACCGAGCGTTCGAAAAAGTGTGAGTTTCTTTTCTTTGTGAAACTTTTACAAAAAGTTATTTCTGTAAACATACATTCATAAAGATATATATATATATATATATATATATATATATATATATATATATATATATATATATATTCAAACTTGAAAATCCCGCCATACGGCGCACAAATATTCATTCAAACAGAAATAGGTATAAGGAAAGGGGATAGGAAAACACACACAAACAACACCTATTTCTGTTTGAATGAATATATATATATATATATATATACAGAAACCAAAACACACAAAGAGGGAAAACTCTCTGGTTCTCGAATTTTCGGTGGTTGGACCACCGAAAATTCGAGAACCAGTGAGTTTTCCCTCTTTGTGTGTTTTGGTTTCTGTGTTTGTTATGACTATCAGTGAATTTACATTACACGTTTGTGGGTTTTCCAAAAAAGTGTATATATATATGTATATAGACCCCAGTACAGTCCAACCTAACCTGAAGAATCAATGCCTCAGAATAGGCCGAAAGCTCAAACAATCTACAATATGAGTCTTCCTTTGCGTGTTATCTACTTTATTCTGTGTTCTATTGTGCTGTCCAAATGTTATTTTTTAACCATAAACACAGTAATCAACCCGAAGGTCGGTTTAGTAGGTGATGGTAGAGCTCACCCATGTACTAAGCCCGACGGCGTGTGAATATTCACACACCAGGTAGGGGCATCAGAAGGTAGGGGGCCAGTTCCATTCCCTGTGCCGGTTATGGTTTCCCAGGAAGATGTAGTACCAGAAATATCAACTAGCTTGGGTGGAGCTGAAGGTGCCCAGAGTGCTTTGCCCGGGAATCGAACCCGGGACCCTCCGGTCAGCAGTCCAACGCTCTACCCCCTGGACTACCGTGACCCACAAAAAAAAATATATATATATATATAAATATATAGAAATCCTTCCAATGGACTACAACCATGTCGAGGTAGAAGGGCTTGTGCGTTCCGATGACCCCTAGAGCTGTGCTGGCGGGAGTAATAATAATTGATCCTGGTAGGGTCACCCATGCCAGATAGGTCGAAGGTTGGGAGCCAGACGAAAGGTAGTTCACGCAGTGTCTGTTCCTCAATGAGGCGGCTGCAAAGGCGTCTGACCCCATTGGGGCGGCCATTAAGTGATGGTGTCACGTTGAAAACACTAATGAGGAAGGCAACGGGAAACCACCTCATTTATTATTCCCAAGAAAATAATGATGGACGCAAAACAGAAATTGAGTCCTGGCAACTGCGGGACTCGGCCCAAGGGGCCGTGTGTCGTGCCCGGCAGCGGGGGAGGCAAGGCTTCCGCGGTCGTCATCCCACGAAACCCTTGCAGGGAAGAAATAACAGCAGTAGGACAGAAGACGCAGAAGAAGACGAAAGTAGCTAGAATAGGAACATGTAACGCCAGGACAATGTTGAGGACAGGAAAATTAGAAAATATTAAGCGATAGATGGAAAGAGGTAATTTAGATGTTTTAGGTCTCTGCGAGGTGAGATGGAAGGATAGCGGGGATTACTGGAGTGACAATTATATAGTGATATACAGCGGCAGGGACGAGAGCCAACGAGGGGTTGCCGTAATATTAAATAAAGGGGTAGGAAGAAGCGTAGTCAACATAGACCAAGCAACTGATAGAATTTTACTCGTAGAGATTAAAGCAGAGCCGACGAACTTGGTCATTGTTCAGGTATACATGCCACCGAGCAACCACAAGGAGGAAGAAGTCGATAGGATGTACGATGAGTTAGAGGATATAATCGCGTGTGTTCCTGCAGGGAAACATTTGATAGTGATGATATATAATTAAATTCAATAAAACCAACGGTAGGCGAAGGAAGAGATGGTGGTGAGGTGGGTAGTCTTGGCAGTGGAAAATGCCAAGATAGAGATGGACAGATTGGGAGTCGTCATCCCAGAAATGAGTGACGTTAAATGGCCCGGGACCTGCGACTTCTGGAGCGACGGATACAGGGTGATATACTCAGGATACGATCGTAGAATTACAGGCGTGGGCATCATATTCAAGAAGGAGTGGGGAAGAAGAGCCAAATCGTACTGTAAATACAGTGAGAGGATTCTATTGATAAGTTTAGAGGGAGAACCTACAGACTCAGTGATAGTGCAGGTGTATATGCCAACATCCAGCCATTCAGAAGAGGAAATAGAAGATGTGTACGAACAATTTGAAGATGTTCTAGGAGCAGTAAAAGGGAAAGAAAACCTCATCATAATGGGTGATTGGAAGGCTATGGTCGGCGAGGGGCGAGAGGGAAGTAGCCTGGGATACTTCGGATTGGGAAAACGAAACGCCGCGGGAGAGAGACTGATAGAATGATGAGAGAGAGACTGATCACAAACTGGTGATCATGGACAGCAGACTGCGATACAAGAAGATGAAGAAAGAGACACGACAACCCAGCTGGAACACAAAAATACTGGAAGAAAAGAGAGCAAGGGAGAAGTTCACCGCGGCCATCTAAAGAAAAATAGAAGGATATAATAGAAATACCAGCACAGACGATCGATGGAAAGAAATGAAGAATATAATTACCAAAGCTGTAGATGAGCTCCTTGTGAGTAAGGCAGAAATATCTAAGAATCCATGGATAACAGCTCAAATAAGAGATCTCATAGACGAAATAAGAAAATACAAGAATCCAAGAAATGAGAGTGAAGGCCTCTTTAAAGTTGCGGAACGAGATAATACGAGAGTGCAAGAAGGCAAAGGAAGAAAGAAATTAATGACAACATGGAAAAGGGAAATAGCTAGACGGCTTATAAACTAGCGAAGAGGAAATTCGGAGAAAAGAAAACAAAAACGCAAAACATCCGAGCCGCTAATGGAAAAATACTAATAGATGATGACGACATTGGGAATGGATGGAAAGAATATATTGAAGTGCTCTATCAAGCTCCCAAACCACTGGAAGATGGCCTAATTAAAGATGAAAGCGTGATAAGCAAAGACGATCGGGGTCCTCAGATACTAAGAAGTGAATTCGAGCGTGCCGTGGCAGACCTAAGAAACAACAAGGCACCAGGAGTTGACAAAATAAATGGAGAAATAATCAAGGCACTCGGGGTCAAAGCGAAGGATGCCCTCTTTGGAATAATCAAAGATAGCTGCGACAGCGGAAAGATCCAGAAGACTTTGAGAAAAGTATAATGATTGCAATACCAAAGAAAATGAAAACAGATAAATGCGAAGAACACAGAACATTGAACCTGGTGACTCAAGCATCAAAAATCCTTACTCGGATAATTAGCCGAAGAACAGAAGGATGGATAGTAACCATTATGGCCACAATTGACGTCACATCCCTATACACCTCCATTCCTCACGAAGAAGGCCTACGCCACTTCCTCTCCAAACGCCCTAGCCCTCAAACTCCAAGCACCGATTTTCTCATTGACCTTTCTAACATCATCCTCACCCGTAACTCTTTTTCTTTTAATGACGATTTTTACCTCCAAATCAAGGGCTGTGCCATGGGAAGTAGATTCAGCCCGTCATACGCTAACCTCCACCTCGGTGCCCTGGAAGAGAAGTTCCTTTCCAGTTACCCTCTTAAACCCCTTCTGTGGCTCCGGTACATTGATGACATATTTCTACTCTGGCCACACAACATAGACTCCCTCAATTCCTTCATCTCCCAACTTAATGATTCCTCATCTCTTTCTTTCACTTCCAACATCTCATCATCACAGATCACTTTCCTTGATGTAAATATTTCCCTAACTAACAACAAATTTCTAACCTCCGTACATACTAAACCTACTAACAAACAAAAATACCTTCATTTTAACAGCTGCCACCCCTACCACACCAAACGCTCCCTCCCTTACTCCCTCTCTATCCGCGGGCACCGCATTTGCAACCATCCCGAATCCCTCAACAAATACCTCAACAACCTTCACCCTTCCCTCCTCCAACGTGGATATCCAGATTCTCTCCTTCCCAAAAAAATCCTAAAACAATCCTACACCCCCAATCCTCCCTCAACCACAGACTCCCACCCTCTCTCAATATGCACCACCTAATTCCCTGGCATCCAGTCCCTTAAATTCATCCTCAAAGACCTGTACCCCATCCTCAAAAATCACAACGTTTCGACCAAACTTCTTCCTAAATGCCCTTCTGTTACCTTCAAACGGCCCGCCAACCTATCAGATCTCCTCAAATCCACCAAGCCTCTTTCCAAATCCCCTCCCACCCCCAGAATCACACCCACTCCGTGCTTGCGAGAAAGATGCAAAACTTGTCCTATTTTCACCACTTCACCCCTATGCATCCCACCTTTTAACTCTCTCCCGCCCTTCCCCTACTCCTCATGAAGATCTCAGAATGTAATCTATCTTCTGACTTGCAAACTCTGTCCGGCATTTTGTATAGGCCAGTGCTCTACACCCCTGAACCTCAGGGTGAACAATCATCGCGCCTCATGTAATCCCTCTTCCCCGTCCGCGGGTCTTCCCATCCCAAAATATGCCTCCCACCACAACACTCCCTTCAACCACTGTTACAATGTTTCCGTGCTAGCATCCCTTCCCCCATCCGATAACCCTATAAAATTAAAAACAATGGAATTGGCATTTATCTGGCTGTGTAAAGCCTATCAACATCCGGGTCTCAATGTCGTTCACTAAATGGGGGGTGGGGCTGGGGTGGATGGAAGTGGATTTGTTTCTTGCGAGGTGGTGGGACAATTTATTCATCCGCATACATTTTGTCATCCTTGTCCTGGGTTTTGACATGTCAAACCCTTATGATGACTTGGTGAGTTGATGCCTTGGTCATGGGTGTTGTGGGATCTGTGGATGAATTGTTAGTTTTCTATGTCGCTTGTTACTATTTCCGCATCCTCCTTATTCCATCTCCGCTCCCCTCTGGCCTCCCTTTCCCCCTCCATAACATCCTCCTTCACCCCTCCCCCACTGCCTGTTTTTCCCCTCTCCCTCGTCCCCTTCTCTCTCTGCACCACGTACCCATATTCCTCAGTCATATCTTGCCTTCCGAAGAAGACGGAGCTCGAGTCCGTCGAAATTATCAAGATATTATTGTGAGTGTTCTTTTTATGTGTTCTCGTGCTGTGTGTTACTTTCTCAGTTTTTTATTCAACACTTCCGTGTTACTTCGAAGAAATCATATATATATATATATATATATATATATATATATATATATATATATATATATATATATATATATATAACACTTAGACAGTAACAAACAGCAAGAGAACACATAAAAAGAACACTCCCAATAAACATTTAAAAATATAAATAAGTATACATTCAAACACGAAATACCGCCACATGGCGAATAAATATGTATTCACATTGAAATAGAGATAAGGAAAATGGTAAAGGAACACATATAAAGGACGAACACAAGAGAGGTGGGGATGGGGGATGTGAGCAGATCACGAATGTAAAAATATCTTTCTCGACCGGGACTATATATATATAGATGATTTTTTCGAAGTAACACGGAACTGTTGAATAAAAAACTTAGACAGTAAACACAGCACGAGAACACATAAAGAGAACACTCACAATAATATCTTGATAATTTCGACGAACTCGAACTCCGTCTTCTTCGAAAGATAAGATATGAATCACATGACATATATATATATATATATATATATATATATATATATACACACACACACACACACACACACACACATCTGGAAATTGACGCTCTCCGGCGACGCACAAACACACAAACACAGATTCTGATGACGACGGTCGAGCCGGCGAAACGTCAATACATACTGTAAGTGTCCTTTCTTTATGTTTCTGTGTGTTTATATAAAGGGACACTTGTGTGCATTCCATAATTTTTGGTGGCCTAACCACCTTCCTCCGGGGATAACTGAAAAGGAAAAGGACCCGAAGAGAAGGTTTCATGTGGATAGGACGAGAGTGCTGGATGGAAGGGAAGACAGGGAAAAGTTTGGGAGGGGAAGAGTTGGGAGGGGAAGGTTTCGAAGTATGGGATTGACATGGAAGATTTTGGGAGTAGAGAGGGGATGAAAATATGTGGCGGGTGGGCTGATTCTTGTCATGTTTGACATTTATTATGCCACCCTTCAGAGATTTTCATTAACCCTCTGCTCCCAACTGACAAAAATGGTGGAGGCATGAAAATTGGCAAGCTTCTCTCGTTTTCTGCCATCGGTACATTGTCAGTCACCTAATACTCACTAATGACTGCATCGGCTTGCGGATTAACGACAATCTCCCTGGTAACAGGCTCACAGTGGTCCATGTGCAAAGCCATGGTGGGCGCCCAGCAGTATGACAGGATTCCAAGGGCTATCAGCCACCGCGACATCACTCTTGCCTCCTGGGGATGATGGAACAGGTTTCAGGGTTTCAAAATACAGAATTATCCTTCATGAGGCAACGAGATGAACTGTGTAAGGGTTTTTGGCATGGAAATCCAAATGTTTGGAACCTAACATATTGGCTATGTCCACATGAAATATGTTCATATATGGATGGTAATAGGCTTTTGTTATCAGACTTACACTAACTAGTTCGTGGGAACATACATGGTCCCTTCATAGCCATTGAAGTACACCGGATTGCGTAGATTAGGGATTTTTGAGATATGATCGTGGAAACAAAAATAAAAGGTAAATATTACAAAAATAAAAACAAATCATCCCATATCTATCGCACTGAAATTCTAATTCACTCAGCATTGATTGCAGCCCTTGGCAGACTAAGCAAAGAATGCTTGGTCATCAGCAAACCTAACCGATTTTACGAATTCCCCTCCGACTTTCATTCCTACTTCCAGTTCTTCCCATGCCTCTTTAATCATTTCCTCTACATATACGTTGAACAGTACCGGTGACAATGGGCAACCCTGCCTTACACCTCTTCCTAGCACTGCCCATCCGGACTCTCCGTTCCCCACTCGCACCTGAGCAGTCTGAGACATGTACAGGTTGCGGATCAGTCTCCTGTCCCTCCAATCCATTCCTATTTTCTGCAATACACGCATTAATTTTTCCCAATTCACTCTATCAAACGCTTTTTCGAAATCTACAAAACAGGCAAAAACGTCCTGATTGTATTCTATATTCCTCTCGACTAGTGATCTCATTACTGCAATGGCATCACGCGTACCTCTTCCTTTCCTGAACCCAAACTGATCATCCCCTAAGTAATCATTTGCCTTACTCTCTATCCTTTTGTTGATGATCCTGAGAATAACTTTAGCTGCGTGGGATATCAAACTTATTGTTCTGTAATCCTCACATGACGAAGCCTTTGCCTTTTTTGGAATAGGAACTAACACCGATCTCACAAAATCTTCCGGCCAGATTCCTTCCTCATAGATACTACGAATCAGTCCATATATGGCCTTCTTCCCACCTTTCCCTAACCATTTCAACATTTCTACAGGAATATTGTCCAGCCCCACAGCCTTATTTGCTTTCATCTCCTTTAATGCCCTTTCTATTTCATCGTCGAGTATGCCTGGACCTAAGCTATCTTCTTCTACGTCATGTTCCTTTTCTATGTCTAACCTTGTCGGCCTAAGTTCTTTACCATACAGTGTTTCTATATATTCCTTCCATCTCTCTTGGATTTTTCCTGGTTCAACTATTATCTTACCCCATTTATCTTTAACTGTTAGCACACATCTTGCCTTCTTACTTCCCGATAATAACTTAACCTTGCTGTATAGAGCACCAATTTCACCCTTCTTCTGTAAACTTTCCATATCCTCGCATTGCGTTTTCCACCATTCTTCTTTTGCTTTATTTGTGGCCCTTCTCAATTTATTGTTTAACTCTTTGTACTTCATTTTGCCTAATTCTGTGTTTACATTTTTCCATCTTCTTCTCTCATCCATCTTTGCAATCATCTCATCCGTTACCCATGGTTTCCTTATCCTTTTCCCGTTAACGGTTCCTATAGTGTCTTTAGCGGCTTCCAATATCCCTTTCTTGATACATTCCCATTTTTCTTCGATAGCACTCAGTTCTTTACCGTCATCCATCATTTTCTCTACAGCCTCCTGATACTCCTTCCTCGTTAATTCATTTACTGCTTCTAAATTCCATTTTTTAGCCCACCGCCCTTGCCTTATCTTCTTGAAACGAACATTACATTTCATAACAACTAAATTGTGGTCAGAGTCCGCATCCGCTCCTGGGAAACTGTGCGAATTTATCACACTGTTCCTAAACCTGTGCCTAACCATAATATAATCTAACTGATACCTTTCTGAGTCACCTGGCATTTTCCATGTATACCTACGCCTTTTGTGGTGTCTAAACCATGTGTTAGTGATGACTAACCCCTGTCTCCTGCAGAATTCAATTGCTTTCTCCCCGCGTTCATTCCTCGTGCCTAACCCATAGTCCCCCACCTCACCACCATCTCTTCCTTCGCCTACCGTCGCATTCCAATCCCCCATCACTATCAAATGTTTCCCTGCAGGAACACTCGCGATGATATCCTCTAACTCATCATACATCCTATCGACTTCTTCCTCCTTGTGGTTGCTCGGTGGCATGTATACCTGAATAATGACCAAGTTCGTCGGCTCTGCTTTAATCTCTACGAGTAAAATTCTATCTGTCGCTTGCTCTATGTTGACTACGCTTCTTCCTACCCCTTTATTTAAAATTACGGCAACCCCTCGTTGGCTCTCGTCCCCGCCGCTGTATATTACTCTATAATTGTCACTCCAGTAATCCCCGCTGTCCTTCCATCTCACCTCGCAGAGGCCTAAAACATCTATGTTACCTCTTTCCATCTCTCGCTTAATATTTTCTAATTTGCCTCTCCTCAACATTGTCCTGACGTTCCAGGTTCCTATTCTAACTACTTTCGTCTTCTTCTGCATCTTCTGTCCTGCTGCTGTTATTTCTCCCCCGCAAGGATTTCGTGGGATGACGACCGCGGAAGCCTTGCCTCCCCCGCTGCCGGGCACGACACACGGCCCCTTGGGCCGAGTCCCGCAGTTGCCAGGACTCAATTTCTGTTTTGCGTCCATCATATTTTCTTGGGAATGATAATTGAGGTGGTTTCCCGTTGCCTTCCTCAATAGTGTTTTTAACGTGACACCATCACTTAATGGCCGCCCCACTGGGGTCAGACGCCATTGCAGCCGCCTCACTGAGGAACAGACGCTGCGTGGACTACCTTTCGTCTGGCTCCTAACCTTCGACCTATCTGGCATGGGTGACCCTTCCAGGAGTAATTATTATTACTCCCGCCAGCACAGCTCTAGGGGTCATCGGAACACACAAGCCCTTCCACCACGACAAGGTTGTAGTCCATGGGAGGGATATATATATATATATATATATATATATATATATATATATATATATATATATATATAGAATAAATCTATAAAAATAAAAATATATCTATATATTACACTTATATCATTAGTATATTTTAACTTTAATCTTCAGAACAGTGAACTTTTCTTGTTAGACAATTCTAGTAAATGTAACGATGCTCATTTCATCAAATAGTTACCCTACAAAATAGACACATAGTCCCCTAACATATGTACACTGGGTCTCTACCAAAAATAGGTAGAATAAATTTGGGGAAACATAGCAGATCAAGGTATAATTCTGCTAAATTTCCCCAGAATAGCAACCAAGTAGGCCTCCGCCCACTCCCAGTCGCGGTACGCTCCCTGCAAATGCGTCGACGTGAACCTTGTTCAATTCGTCACGTCGACGTTATCCCAGTGTTCCAAAATGTTTCCTTTCAACTCCTTTTTATTCGTGGGAATAAAAAGAAGTCCAGTGGTGGCACATCGGGGCAGTAGGACGGCGGCTGGGTCAGCGTTGCCCCACGTGGTGCTTGGTCTCGGTATTTCACGAGGGAGGCGGTGTGGGACGGCCCAGCGTTGTCCTGGTGCAGCCTCCAGTTTTCTGAGATCTCCTTTCTGACACCGTGCACTCTTTTCTGCGGTCATACTACAGAGAACTTACACGTACAAAAACTTACTGTTCATTATCTCTCTCTCTCTGAGGCACACACTCTTAGTGAATAACGCTTTTTGAGACGAAAAAGGCGATGATCATCGCCTTCCCCCGGGACTTGCTCAGCCTTGCTTTTTTTCTGAAGCTTCGTGCCCCACTCTGCACTTAGTCGTTTTAACTCGGGCTCGCACTCAGACGGCCAGGCCTTGTCACCAGTAACCACGTTATCTGTAAAATTCGTTCGGGTCACTTTCACAGCGGTGAGAGAGATCGTGCAAGATTGTCATACGAGCAGCCTCTGGGTATTCCGACGGCACCTTGGGCACCATCTTTCTCTTTGCTAAATATTCTGTAAGATCACTGCGCTGCACTTTTGCATTTTTGAACTTCGGTTTTCGGAATATTGAACTTTTATGCTAACATTATGACGCTCAGTCATTTATTGGAATTGACCATATCTCTCACTTTTCACCCATTTTCGTCGCACTGTCTGAATGAAGGACGGAATAAAAGGGAGGAAGGAAAGGAGGCGGAATTAAAGAAGGGTTTATTTTAGCTTCGGATATGCGGTTAATGTTTTGTTTTGAAAGGCATAAAAAAGTAACGTTTTTCAGCCTCGCCCGATAGACCTTATCCTAATTGGTAGAACATCAATAATAATATTATAACGTAATGTGGTATATTCAAATCAGCCAATTTCTCTCCCAATCTTTCAATTTGATCAGTGTGTGGTAATGAGGAGGAACAATGGAGCGTGTTTCAAAATCATTGCCATTAAGGGATACGCGATCAGGAGGCGATTAGAGAGGATTGAACTGGGAAGACGTACTTCAGGCGACTGTGATTGTTGTTGAGGATATTTTAGTGGAGTGAAAAATGCACAAAAAAACAAATTTTAATTTTAAAACTCTATGCGTATAACGTGTTTAGTGGTGCAGGACGAGATGGGACGAAATGGGATAAAATTCAAACGGTGTGTTTTGGTGGCGTGTGATTGGTCAGAATCTGTTTGCAGCATGGTGATTGAATGGTTTCGATTCAAACATTTTTAATTGTAGGGGCTGGTGATTTTAAGTATTTCCACCAGATTTGAGAGCCGTCTGAAGGTACGATAAGGACCTTTGAGTAATAGATCTTAACGGGGGTTATACGTGCTTTCGGTTAGGATGGGGAAACGGTCTTGGAGGACGGCTCGGTGGTATAGAACGCCGAGTTAGCAAATGGCGCCGATAGAATGTCTTCTTTGGTGTCATAAGAGATTTGGTGTTGACGCAGGAATTCTGTGTAATCTCGGCGGAGGAGAGTGGCATGTAGATCAGAAACTAGTATCGAGATGATCTGGTTTGCAGCAAATGTGGTGACCTCCGATGGAAGGGAGAGGGAGCGTTCGTTGTCTGAAGAGTTGCAACTAATAAGTGTTAAGCACTGTTGTGTAGGTTGGCGTATGGTGGATAGAGGTTTTTGTGCCCCCAGAAAGTCGATGTTTACGTCGTGGAATGCGATATCTGACATGGATATTGTGGTAGCGAAGGAAGTAGAAGGCATCGAGATGGTGGTATTTAGGGCGGAAATATAACCTTTAAGAAAGTCTGAGTCATGGCGAGGGGGGGGGGGAGAACCGAAACGTAAAAGGTAAAATACATTATGGACAGGCTGAAATATTTTGAAAAAATATTAACTTAACAATTAATTCTCCGTTGGACGGCCCTATTCTCTATTGGCTGAAGCACCCGCCGAACGGCTGTAGCGAGGGAGGGAGGGAGGAAAGAGGGAGGGAGGGGGCCTTCTCGCATCGCTCGGCCAGTCCCGTTAGCCGTTAGGGAAGCAACAGGTGACAGAGACTCTTTGGCGGCCGCTATTCTCGGGAAAGTTCCGAAGGACGAGGAGAGCTCCGAACGGCCGAGTTTCCCTCTTCGAATATGAGGGAGCGTTTTTCCGGTTCGTGATTATTGAACTTAAAAATCCTTTTCAGCCGCGCAGTCTTATCATCAGTAGGCCACCGGGCGAGGTAGGTTTTGGATCGAACTTGCTGCACCTCCCCCCCCCCCCCCTTTCCACCCGGAACGACAGCGAAAGCCATTGCAATACATCATTCTTCAAATCCACACACTTTCTGCTTCCATTCCAACCCTTAACTTCGTTTAGCCAACATTCTATTACCTCTCATAGCCTTAGGAATATCAAACTGCTCCACCTGAGGTCTGTGATATTTCGGGTAACAGAACTTACAAGGAAACCATTCGCGGCATAGGGAAATGAACCCCCCCCCCGCCGACAACTTGAAAATGCGTGAAGTTCACACCCTAGGTGGACCTTGTACAGGTTCACTCTACCCTCACCTACCTATCAAACAGGTCTTCGTGTTGATCACTACGTTTATGGTCCAGATATCTTAACCCCTTCTTTGTCTAAAAACTTCAAACAAAACAAAACAAAAGAAACTTATGTTCTACGGTATTGCTTATCTTGAATTGCTAATATTCGTAAAACTTGATATTTTCCTGTGATCGCCTCTCATCCCAAACGCATCATACTATATTGCCTCTGCAGTACGCTCAACAAAGATTTCAATCGTCTTATAGACTGGCTACTCATAGCTTGTTCATCCAAGCTAACTTGATGAGCTCGGTAACTGCAGTCGGTATTCCACCCTCCACTCCTTCCCATGCCTCCCGCAACACTTACTTTCATGTAATTTATGAGAATTTACTTTGCGTATAATGTGAAAAACACAAGCGATGACAGACATCTTCGTCTTACCCCTCTATCTATTTATGCACATTCTAAATCTCCATCTGTGGAGTCCGAGACAGGCTTCGAATAAGTCGGATATCACTTCACTCTACTTCAAGAGTGTCTCAGGTCAGGTGCCTTACAAGGTCTGCTCAAAGGCTCCCGAACTTTATTTATAATAAAAAAGTAATACCAGACTAACAATTTATTGGTCAGGGTCCTGACCCCTTAAAGCAGTCTCCTCTGCAACGTATACACTTATCCCAACGGTGTTCCCCCTTTTTGAAACAGTTCTGGAACTCTTCTTCCCGAATTATCACAAATGAAAGTCTGTAGAAAATAAATGAAGGCTGTTGAAATTTTCTCCAACCCTGGAATGGTGGCAAATATTTTTCCTTTGAGCGGAGTTTTGAGTTTCGGGAATAGATGTTTAGTAGTATGTATGAATAGTAGTTTGGTGGCCTCACAGTGTGTAGCGCGTAGGTTATTCGAACACGTTTCTAGGGTTTAGCATAGTTGGAAGGCAAGAACGCAGGTCATATATTAGGATAAATAAAGTAGAATCCAGCGCTTTTTGGCACTTGAGATCAGGTTACGCCTCACATATCCCAAAAATAACAGAACAAACACAAACCTGCTTTAATACAACATTCAATCGAAATATAAAAGTAACCGACAACCCTGGCATTGAAGTAGAAAGAGATTTGACATGCTCTTCCCCACAAATGCGTCGTAAATTACGGTCAGACACAAACAAAGGCGTTATTCAAGAGAAAAATAATCTAAATATACTTGTATTAAATTGCAGAAGCCTCAAAAATAAAATAGCGGATCTCGAGCACATAATCCAATGTCATTCGGCTGATATTATATTAGGCACAGAGAGTTGGCTGTGTAATGACATCAATGACCAAGAAATTTTCCCAATAAATTTTACAGTTTACAGACATGATAGAGTTACAAGACCCGGAGGAGGAGTTTTCGTGACTGTGAAAAGTAATCTTGAAAGCAGATCACTTGCATTTGAAAATAATAACATAAAAAGTGTTTGGTGCACCATACTGCGATCCAATCAACCCAATATTAATTTATACTCTTTCTATCCACCTCCAGACTCAGATTTTCAAACACTTCATACCCTCAATGAACAAATAAATAAATTTCCACGCAAAAATAATAAATGCATCAACATAATTGGTGGTGAATTTAACCTCCCTGGTATCGATTGGGATAGCAATAGCGCTAAATCTCGGACCCGTGATCGCGAATCTTGCAATTTCTTACTAAAATTGGTTCAAAGAAACTCGCTCTATCAAGCAGTACGCACTCCCACCCGTGGAAAGAACATATTGGACTTATTTCTTACGAACACACCGGAACGCATTTGTAGTGTATCAACCGACGAGGGTATGAGTGACCATAAATCAGTTATTATCAACTTGAACGTAGAAATAAAAAAGAATGTTAAGCCAAAAAGAAAAATTTATAATTATCATAACGCTGATTTTGAAACTTTTTCCAGCCATTTACACTCTTCACTGCACGATTTAAAAACGCGCTTAAGTCTTGCCACCTTGGATGAAACTTGGACACAGTTTGTAAGAATTATGTAAAAAGGAATCACAGATTTCATCCCTGTAAAATACGTTAAAGCAAATCGTGACCCCAGGTGGTACAACAAAGGCGTTAAAAAACACCTTCGAAAGCAGAGAATGTTACACTCTAGGGTAAAGAAAGTAGGTCTAAACTCATCACCCTTGGACAATAAACAGCTTTTGGACAAATATAGATCCTCTAAAATTGAAACCAAAACACAATTACGTAGCGCTTTACAAGACTTTAAACGTAAAGTACTCTGCGAGTATTTAAACACTGACCCCAAAGCTTTCTGGTCATATGTTAGGGAAGTAAATGGGGGTCAACAAACCGTGGCTTGCTTAAGGGATTGTAACATTATCATTCATACTGACAGTGAGGGTAAAGCCAACATTCTAAACGAATTCTTCCAAAGCGTTTTCACGAACGATGTAGCCACCGCATATCTCCAAGAAACAATATATACTGAACCCATGGCAAAAATAACAGCGGACGAGCAAGGAATTGCCAAATTGCTCAAAGACAATAAACCAAGCAAATCCCCGGGTCCCGAAAACATACCAGCTAGGGTGATAAGATACTTAGCTCCTAACATCGCCCCGTACCTCGAATTCATATTTAACAAATCACTCACTGAGTGCAAAGTCCCTAAGAATTGGAAAACCGCGAATATAACGCCTATTTTGAAAAGTGGTGACAGGGAGGACCCCAGCAATTACAGACCCATTTCTCTCATTCCTATATGTTGCAAAATTTTAGAGCACATAATTGTCAGTTCCATAATGAGACATCTTGATAACATTAACTTCTTAAGTGACAATCAATGCGGATTCAGAAAAACCCGCTCATGTGAGACCCAATTAGGATTATTCACACATGACTTACTTTTGTCGGGTGAAAGTGGTAGGCAAGTGGATGCGATCTTTTTAGATTTTCAAAAGGCATTTGATAAGGTTCCACATGGTAAACTCATCCATAAATTAAAGGGCGCAGGTATACACAAGGGCACAATAAATTGGGTTGAAGACTTCCTTTCAGAGCGGGAACAGAGGGTAGTTCTACCCTCTGTTCCCGCTAGTTCTACCAGCGTACGAGTCACCTCGGGGGTTCCTCAGGGAAGAGTTATCGGACCGTTACTATTCTTTATTTTTGTTAACGATTTGACCCGCGAAGTGAAAAGTAAGATAAGGATGTTCGAGGATGACACAGTGATTTATCGGGAGATATCTGGGGATGAGGATCGTTAAATTCTAGCACGTGATTTAGATTACATTAATCAATGGTGTTCAAAATGGGGATTGCCTTTAAATCTTAATAAATGTTCGGTGGTAAATTTCTTTAAAAGATCCACGGAATTCGTTTACAAATTATCGGGAGTTGACCTTGAAGCAGTTGATACGGTGAAATACCTAGGTGTTACATTCACTAAAGAATTAACTTGGGGGACCCAAATACGTAAAGTCTGCAGGCAAGCATATAAAAAAATTATGATTTATTAGACACATTGTCGGCAGAAGTGACTCCAAGGTCAAGAAACGTTGTTATCACGCTCTTGTAAGGCCCCATTTAGAATATGCATGTAGCGTATGGGATCCGAGTGAAAAAGACCTCATTCGGGAAATTGAGAAGGCCCAACGCCGGGCAGCTCGTTTCGTGGAAAACTGTTACGATAAAACGAAAAGGGTCACTGAAATGCTTATGGAGTTGGGATGGGAATCATTGGAGGAAAGACGGCTCAATGCTAGGTTAAACTTACTAAATTAATTCAGATCCGCATGTTTCAGCACCGAGGTCTCGAAAATTATCCGTGCTCCAACATACATCGGTCACTTGGATCATACTATATGTACAAAATTCGGGAAATACAGGGTCGCACCCAAAAGTGGTAGGACTGATTTTTTTACAAGAATTTTATTTACGATATTCTTACATCGGGTCGCGGTGGTCCAGTGGGTAGAGCGTTGGACTGCTGGCCGGAGGGTCCCGGGTTCGATTCCCGGGCAAGGCACTCTGGGCACCTGCAGCTCCACCCAATCTAGTTGATTTTTCGAGTACCAGATCTTCCTGGGTAACCATAACCGGCACTGGGAAAGGAACTGGCCCCCCTATCTTGAATATTCACACGACGCCGTCGGGCTTAGTACATGGGTGAGCTCTACCATCACCTACTAAACCGACCCTCGGGTTGATTACGGTTGTTATGGTTAAAAAATAACATTTGGACGGCACAATAGAACACAGAATAAAGTAGATAACACGCAAAAGAACACTCTTATTGTAGATTGTTTGAGCTTTCGGCCTACTCCGAGGCATTCTTCAGGTCAGGTACTGTGCTGGGGTCTATGTATATAGACCCCAGCACAGTGTCTGACGACGATCGCGCGACACTCAGAATTTTCATCACCATCTTGACGCATACCTTGCACATGGCCAAATCCTGTGAAATAATGCGTTGGACGTTGGATGCAGACAGACCCAACTGTTCTGCAATTTCTTCACTGGTTAAGCGTCGGTCTGTGTTCAGCAGTGTCCTCACTCTGTCCACATTCGTATCGGTTCTTGCCGTCGACGGCCGTCCGGAGCGATGGTCGTCTTCAACGAGCTCCCTACCCTCTTTAAACAACTTTTGCCACTCAAATACTGTGAAACGGCTTAAGTCAGTGTCCACATAAGCCTGCTTGATCATATCGTGGGTCTCAGTTGCCGTCTTCCCGAGTTTCGCACAAAACTTCACGGAATAACGTTGCTCTAAATTCAGATTCATTTTGTTTTTAGACGCGGACAAAAAATTGCTTCGCTAAAAACGGTGTCCTCACTTAACAACAGCCCGCAGGCGAATGAGGTTTGTATCGGTCTGATGCTAAGAGCCCCCTCCACCTTACCCTGCCAGGCAGAACCCCCTCCACCGTTCATGCTCGCTCCGTTCGCGCCAGAGAATATCAGTCCTACCACTTTTTGGTGCGATCCTGTACCACAGAAAATAAGAGCGGAATATTCATCTTATAGTACATTATACCTAATATGTAAATCCTCGATCTATCAAGCTACCTAGCTACTGTTCTTGTCACTTTTGGTGCTCGTCTTCGCATTCAGCACCAAAGCCTGTGCTGCCGATTTAGTCCCTTCGTTATTCAAAAACGAAATCTCGCCATATAGCGAACAAATATTCATTCCCATGAAAAGGAAAAGGGATAGGAACATATATAAAGGACGAACAGAGAAGAGGTGGGGCCGGCGGAATCGAGTAGATTACAAGCGAAAAATATATCCTTGATCTATTTCCATGTGAATGAATGAATATTATATAGAAAAAAATATATATATTATATAAAAATATTTTTTTATATGTATATACCATATTCATCCATATGTATAAGTATATCATTTGGACGGCATTAGATAACACAGAATAAAATAGATAAACACGTAAAAGGACAATCACATTGTAGATTGTTTAAGCTTTCGGCCTACTCCTAGGCCTTCTTCAGGTCAGACTGAGAGGTTTTGAGGGGAGAGTGCCACTATATATATATATATATATATATATATATATATATATATACATATATATATATATATATATATATATATATATATATATATATATATATATATATATATATATATATATATATACTTTCTTGAAAATCCCACGAACGTGCACAATGATGTAAATTCACCAATAGTCAAAACAAAAACAGAAACTAAAACACATAAAAGAGGGACTCACTGGTTCTCAAATTTTCGGTGGTCCAACCACCTTTCTCAAGAGGAATTAGGAACAGAACTGAGGCAGAGGAGGGCCCGAAAGCTATATATATATGCAGGTCGCAGTGGTCTAGGGGGTAGAGCGTTGGACTACTGACCAGAGGGTCTCAGGTTCGATTCCCGGCACTTTGGGCACCTGCAGCTCCACCCAAGCTAGTTGATTTTTCGGGTACCAGGTCATCCTGGGAAACCATAACCGGCACAGGGAAAGGAACTGGCCCCCCTAGCCTGATGTGTGAATATTCACACGCCGTTGGGCTTGGTACATGGTGAGCTCTACCATCAACTACTAAACCGACCTTCAGGTTGATTACTGTGTTTATGTTACATATATGTGTATATATATATATATATATATACTATATATATACTATATATATATATATATATATATATATATATATATATATATATATATATACTACCTTGATTAAAGAGTTCCCGGAATAACCACCGTGTGGCGCTCCCATCGTTCCGATTTGAGTTCTGTTTTTTTTGTTAAATTGGTACACCTGTTGTTGATATTCCCTTTAAATCTTAGTGTCATAACTTGACATTTGCAAAAGTTACGTAGCCAAGAGTACATCTATCTCTGTGTGTGTTGGCGATTTTTTACAATTGCAGAAATGGATTTAAATTTGCAGCAACGAACTTGTATTAAATTTTGCGTAAAAAACGGATTTAGTGGCGCACGGACGTTGGAAATGTTGGAAAAGTGTTTCGGCAACGATTCTCTAAAAAAAACGGTCGTTTACCAGTGGCACGAGCGGTTCAGAAGTGGTCGTGAGTCAATCGAAGATGATGAACGCAGTGGCAGACCATCGACATCGAAAGTCGGTGAAAAAATTGATAAAGTAAAAGAAATGTTGGTCAATAACCGCAAATTAACCATCAGAGAAATAGCGGAGGACTTGAACATTGCCTATGGATCCGCCCAAGACATTGTGGTTAATGATTTGGGTTTCCGTCGTGTAGCAGCAAAGGTGGTGCCAAAAGTCCTCAATTTCATGCAAAAAAGAGACCGTGTTGACGTCGCAAAAGACATGATTTGTGAGGCTGAATCCGATCCCACATTCATCAAAAGGATCATTACTGGAGACGAGACGTGGGTTTATGAGTACGACACACAATCCAGACATCAGGCAAGTGAATGGCGTTCACCAAATGAGCCGAGACCAAAAAAACCACGTCGTTTTCAGTCAAAAAAGAAGGCAATGCTGACGGTTTTCATGGATTACAACGGTGTAGTGCATCATGAATTTTTGCCAGAAGGCCAGAAAGTAAACAAAGAGTATTATTTGGGCGTTATGAGACGTTTGCGTGAAGAAATTCGCCGAAAGAGACCAGAAATCGTCGCACAGTGCGTCGAGACCGTCGCACAGTGCTATCATTATTCGTAATTTTTTGACGAAAAATGCAACAAATACCATCCAACAGCCACCGAATTCACCTGATTTGGCTCCCTGTGACTTCTTTCTGTTCAATCGAGTTAAAAAACCATTACGGGGAACGCGTTTTAGCAGCCGAGAGGAAGTAATGGAAAAATCGCAGGAAGCACTGATGGACATACCGAAAACCGAATATAAAAAATGTTTCGAGGATTGGATCAAGCGCTGGCATAAGTGTGTTGCAGTCGATGGGGATTACTTTGAAGGGGACAATATAGATTTAGATGAATAAACTTGTTTCATTTTAACAGCTGCCACCCCTACCACACCAAACGCTCCCTCCCTTACTCCCTCTCTATCCGCGGGCACCGCATTTGCAACCATCCCGAATCCCTCAACAAATACCTCAACAACCTTCACCCTTCCCTCCTCCAACGGGGATATCCAGATTCTCTCCTTCCCAAAAAAATCCTAAAACAATCCTACACCCCCAATCCTCCCTCAACCACAGACTCCCACCCTCTCTCAATATGCACCACTTAATTCCCTGGCATCCAGTCCCTTAAATTCATCCTCAAAGACCTGTACCCCATCCTCAAAAATCACAACGTTTCGACCAAACTTCTTCCTAAATGCCCTTCTGTTACCTTCAAACGGCCCGCCAACCTATCAGATCTCCTCAAATCCACCAAGCCTCTTTCCAAATCCCCTCCCACCCCCAGAATCACACCCACTCCGTGCTTGCGAGAAAGATGCAAAACTTGTCCTATTTTCACCACTTCACCCCTATGCATCCCACCTTTTAACTCTCTCCCGCCCTTCCCCTACTCCTCATGAAGATCTCAGAATGTAATCTATCTTCTGACTTGCAAACTCTGTCCGGCATTTTGTATAGGCCAGTGCTCTACACCCCTGAACCTCAGAGTGAACAATCATCGCGCCTCATGTAATCCCTCTTCCCCGTCCGCGGGTCTTCCCATCCCAAAATATGCCTCCCACCACAACACTCCCTTCAACCACTGTTACAATGTTTCCGTGCTAGCATCCCTTCCCCCATCCGATAACCCTATAAAATTAAAAACAATGGAATTGGCATTTATATGGCTGTGTAAAGCCTATCAACACCCGGCTCTCAATGTCGTCCACTTAACGGGTGGGGGGGTGGATGGGAGTGGATTTTTTTCTTGCGAGATGGTGGGACAATGTATTCATCCGCATACATTTTGTCATCCTTGTCCTGGGTTTTGACTTGTCGAGCCCTTGTGATGACTTTGTGAGTTGACGCCTTGGTCATGGCTGTTGTGGTATATGTGGATGAATTGTTAGTTTTCTGTGTCGCTTGTTACTATTTCCGCATCCTCCATATTCCATCTCCGCTCCTCTTTGGCCTCCGTTTCCCCCCCATAACCTCCTCCTTCACCCCTCCCCCACTGCCTGTTTTTCCCCTCTCCCTCGTCCCCTTCTCTCTCTGCACCATGTACCCATATTCCTCAGTCATACCTTGCCTTCCGAAGAAGACGGAGTTCGAGTCCGTCGAAATTATCAAGATATTATTGTGAGTGTTCTTTTTGTGTTCTCGTGCTGTGTGTTGCTGTCTAAGTTTTTTATTCAACACTTCCGTGTTACTTCGAAGAAATCATCTATAAATATGTATATATATATATATATATATATATATATATATATATATGTATATATATATATACAATATAGATATATATTTATCTATGTATGTATATATATATATATATATACGACGCTGAGGCATTACGACAATTAAATGACCTTTCTTGCTATACCCCCCTGCCCCAGGATCCTAATCCTTCATGCCAAAAGGATAATCTATCTTTTCTATCCAATTTTGGTCCCGGAGGAGGTCTCTCTCACAATGATATATCCATTATTTCTCCACATACTTCTAAAACCCCACATTTTTATTTGCTACCCAAAATTCACAAAACCAATAACACCAGACGCCCCATTGTCTCTAGCATCAACTCCCCCATTGAGCGAATCTCCGCATTTAAAGACCACCACATTACACCTATAGCCACTTCACTCTCTTCTTATATCAAAGATTCGTACCACTTCCTGGAACGTCTACACTCAATCCCAATTCCTCACAGCACGACCATTCTCATGGCCACAATAGACGTTTCATCTCTGTACACCTCCATTCCCCACAAAGAAGGCTTAGAAGCCCTGAAAGATTACCTCTCTCTACGACCGACAACACACACTCCATCCACAGATTTTCTTATCGAACTGAGCCAACTCGTCCTCACTAAAAATGCCTTTCAATTCAATGAGAAAATATATTTGCAAATAAAAGGTACTGCAATGGGCACGCGTATGGCTCCTGCATACGCCAATCTTTTTATGGGTAAAATTGAAGAAAAATTTCTCCAGCAACAAACCCTTAAACCACTCTTCTGGTTATATTGATAATATTTCCCCCCTTTGGTCCTACGGACGCGAAAACTTATCATCCTTCATTTCCTCTCTCAACTCCTCCTCCTCGGTTTCTTTCACTTCATCTATATCAGACTCGAATCTCACCTTTCTAGACATTGACATTCATCTCCAGAACAATAAGTTTTACAACTCAGTTCACATTAAACCGACCAACACCCAACAATATCTCCATTTCAACAGTTGTCACCCATCGCACACAAAACCCTCCATCTCCTTCTCACTCTCAGTCCGTGGCCTCCGTCTGTGCAACAACACCCCCTCCAAACAGAAATACGTGGGCCAGCTACACACCTCTCTCAGAGAATGTGGGTACCCTAAAAAACTGCTCAATAGGAAAATTCTTAAACCGTCAACCCAATACACTCCTCTCCCCAAACCAAACCGCGCAATATGCCCTAACCTTATCACCACTTTCTTCCCCGGAACCCACAAAATTATACATATAATCCGTGAACTCTTCCCAATTATTAACAATAGTCAATCCACATCACATTTATTCCCACATTGTCCTTCCGTTTCATTTAAACGCCCGTCAAACTTGCGAGATATTTACAAGTCAACAAAACCACCTACAAGCACCCCCGTCTCTTCCCCGCCCCTGTCCGCACCATGCAACCGCTCACGCTGTAAATGCTGCCATCTCCTAAGACCTTCCACTTCCCTTATTACCAACTCCCAACCCACAGCCACCTGCACCTCTAAAAACATTTTTATCGCCTCTCCTGTAACTTCTGCCCTGCCTTTTACGTGGGTGAATGCACGACCACCCTTTCCCTCCGAATGAATAATCACCGCTATTCCATCAAATCTCCCACATTCCTTAATCATCCCATCCCTATTCACACTGCTTCCCACAATCAGTCTTTTGATGACTGCTTCTCCGTTTCAGTGATTGAAACCCTTCCCAATTCCGCTAGTAGCATAGAGGTGAGAACCCGCGAGATGGCACATATCTGGGTGCTCCAGTCTTTTAAACCTCCCGGGTTGAACCAAGCCCACTGATTTCAGCCAATGCTGCCTACATTTCCCCTCTCCCACCTTGTCCGCTTCCTATTGGTCCCTTACCTCTCCTCCCCTCACCCCTCTCCTGCATATGTCCTCTCTGCTCTTTCCCGACAAGGCCATTCTGATGACGACGGCGGGGCCGTCGAAACGTCAATACATACTGTGAATGTCCTTCCTTTATTTTCTGTGCGTTGAATATTTTGTATCCGTGTGTTTGTGCGTCGCCGGAGAGCGTCAGCTTCAAAGATATATATATATATATATATATATATATATATATATATATATATATATATATATATATAGATGATGCGGAAGTACTCACGAGAGCAATATAACTTTTGGACGGCACAACAGAACACAGAATAAAACAGATAACACGTAAAAGGACACTCACACTGTAGATGATTTAAGCATTCGGCCTACTCCGAGGCCTTCTTCAGGTCAGACTGAGAGGTTTTGAGGGAATAGTGCCTGGGGAGGGGAGGGGGGGCGGAAGGTTTAGGGACTGTTGGGAAAGAAATTAAAGATGGCGGTTAAGGGTGGGAATTTTAAAGGATCGGAAATATAGGATAAATGCGGATTCGGGAGTTCTCACCTCTATGTTGGTGGCTGCATCGGGTAGGGATTCTAGAACTGTTAGGGAAAAGCATTCGTCAAATGATAGGTTGTGTGAACTTGCGTGTAAAGGGATAGGAAGAGAAGAGAGTGAAGCAGAATTACATCACCGCTACTCATGTAATTGTCACCTCTGTCACCTCTGAGCGCCTTATAAAATCATTGAGATCGGCATTGGATGTGAATTCATTTGAAAAAATAATGGCATTGAAGTTTTTGAGATAAAAAAGGTGTGGTGAAACATATGTATTTGTACAAACTAGTAAAGGTTGAGCTCTTCAACTATCTTGGCAATGGGTTAGACCAAGATCATCAAAGTGTTAGGAACAATAGAAGATGAATTGTTAGGCGACCAAAATGTCACAAGGAAGATAGAATTGAAGGAAAGATGGATGCAGGGCGTTTTGGTTTGAGTAGATGTGTTGAAGAAGACGGTGTTAGGTGTTAGAAGGGAGAATGTTAGGCAATCGGTACAGGGGTAGGAAAAGGTGAAATGAAGGGGTGTAGGAAGCGTATGTGGGAGTAAGGTGTCTATTACTGCGTAGGGTATCAGGTTGTCTTGTGTATAGTATACAGTCTAAGAAATGTCGTCATGTTCAGTCTATTCATAGTGTAGCATCTCATCATGAACTTCTTCGAAGCGGCCATAGTGATAGTTCAAGTTAATTATAATTATGACTACGAACATGACTATTTTTGCAAATTGCTGGACCCCTGCGTGATTGAGATGGCAATCCTCTGGTCTCTAATCGTCGATCAAAACGTACAAATGTAATCCTGTTCATTCTCCAATTGCTCCCTTACGTTGACATATTAGTGATTCCTCAATATGTAGTGTGGCTGGTTACTCAACAATATTGGAAAGGTATCCTACGCACGATATGTAAAAAAGGCTTATTGAATTTTGCATGATTTAAAACAATACAATATTCATATATTAATGTATGCTGGCTAACCTTGAGCTCTGCATATTCTTTACGCCTTGGCAGGAGCATGATATTTACATCAGATGCAATTTTATTGATACGCATCATTAAATTTTAAATGGCTTAGGAACACGTATTCACATTCAATGACGTTTAGTCTGCCGCCAACCTGACCGATCAGCCCTCCCTCACCAGACCAATGATGGACTGCGCATCTGCTTGCCGATTCCCATCTGCTGCTGATTGACGGTGCATGGATATTTGTTTAATGTTTAAGGCGTGTTGGAAATTAAGGCTGTATAAGTGGAGAGTGAGTGGTGAGTGTGTTTAAAGGTTGTTTGTCACGGATGAGAATTTAGGGCGATTTTGTTTAAAATGAGAGTTCTTGTCATGTGACCATAGGTTTTCTAAGAGGGGGGTTTTAGTGTGTTCTAGAGATTTGGTAAAGGAAACGGCAGTGTTTTGGAGGTATGCCCTAATGCCGGGTGGCTATAGATCATTTTGAAATGAGTCATTGCGGAAAAAACAGGGAGCTTTTAGGATTTTTAGAATTGTTGTATTTTGGAATATACGGATTTTGTTTGAATGGGTCGCTGCAGTAGCCCCCCACTTTGCCGTGGTCGCTTTTATATGCACATGCTGGCTCTTTTGGGCCGCGAGACGAGGACGCGACGTGTGTCATCTGGGCATTTGGCTTTGGTGCCATCGAGAAGCACCGCGGCGCTAGCAGCGACTATTTTAATTTCCTGCGTAACAGTTCTTCCCACCATACTTGTCAAAGAGTGTCTAGCAGAGTCTAGAGAGTCTTCGCAGTCTGAATTACAATGCTCTCTGCAAACAACACCCCCCCCTCCGTTGATTACCATGGTCTCGAGAAGATTTCCAAAGCAAACACCACCACCAGGCGTGTAAAATGGCCACCCTACCTCACTTGGTGGGCGCGCGTGGTTGAGGTCGATGGCAGGGGGAGCGGCGAAGGGTGGTTCGCCGCGGTGGGGCGACGACAACCGCCGCCGGGGACTCATCCGAAGGCGAACTCCAAACCGCCGCCTCCGGGACACCGACCACCAGAAGCGCCAGCTGGCGGCGACCAACGGCTCCACTCCCCCGCAAGTGCCCGCACTCGCCGACCCAGACGAGGAGAAGGCGCGCTGACGCCCCATCTACACCATCGCCCGACCCAGCCTCCGCGCCCAGAGTGTGCCTGCGTTCCGCGTGCAATCTCTTCGCCCCGCTCACTCGCTCGCCCTCGTTCGAGTGCTCCACGGACGTGTCTGGCTGTGGCCTCCTCCCCGCCCGCCCTCACTCTCCACCCCTTCGGGGAATGGAACGGGCTTCTGGAGCGGAGGGGTGGGGCTCGCCACCTGCGACGGGGCCGAGAGGCAAGCTCGTATCCCCGCCCCCCCCCCCCGCCCCCCGCCGAAGCTGCCGCTGGATTGACCCCTTGGCCGACAGAGGACGCTGTGCAAGAGGACACCGAGCAGAGACAGATGTACGGGCGACCCCAGACTCCTGGCTGACGAGTAGATGACGAAGATCAAATCGTCGATAATCCGAAAAGACTTCGACGCGATCCCTGATCAATAATATGATGCATCGATAATTTGGATGCTACTTCTCAAGTCGATTTGAATGATATTCAATGTCCTATTCACTATGATTGTAGTGTGACTCAACGTCGCATTTGTTTCTTGGCATTGACTTGTCCAAGATGGCGCGTGGCCAATGGAATACTATATGGTTTTCCATGGCATCAGCGCGCAGGCCACGGTGGGTAATTTTTAACCCACGGAAGTTTGTGCGAAAGTTATGTGACCCGAATATTGGAAGCAACTCCATTTATAACAGCTTTATAGCAATGCTTTCTTGAATTTATTTGGTACTCTCGCATACGAAACGAGGTCATAAGTATAAGGTGTTCTCTACTTTTAGAGGTGGGTTTTTGGCAGTGTCTAACGGATGTTATGAGCAACGAATCGAATAAGTCGGTATCGCGAGAACCTTTTTTTCCTTGCATTACTTTGATTAACGGCTCGTCGTACTGTACACCTGCCTCAATTCTGTCCAAAAAGCATGCCACTCCATTTATATCTATTTAAACCAGTGCTTCCGTCTAAAAAGCCTATACGCGTATAAAGTCTATTTCTATTATCATACCTATTTAAACCGGCACTAGCAATACTGGTATAATAAGAATAATATACTAAAATGGCTATAAATAAATATTTGTACCGGCTTCATTAATTGCACCATATTTACTTTGATGACACCTATTCTCAACTCTCTGTGTGTGGAAAACAACGAATGGTGTTAGGAACCTGTTTCTGAGTTTCTCTCCCTCTCCGATCTCGTTAATCACCCAACCCACGAAGAAGCCTTGGGTGTCTTATCAATCGATGTCTCTCCTCCCGTTGTAATATCATTTCGCAAATGTAGCTCCTATTCGACAAATGTTTAATAATTTCGGAAAAATAAAACTTAGGGATTCCTTGCACTTGTCAATTGTTCCGAATGAAATTGGTCAATGATAGAAATATTCGGGACCTTCATAAAAAACAAATTTCTTATTTTTTTAATTCAGTTAGTAAAGATGAACTCATCTAAACCGGGAGAATATGCAACTATAGTGACAAGTTATTCAGTGTTTTGAACAATTTAACCCCATTTCCATATTGAACAAAAAATATCTAAATTTTCGAATCCTACTCGATGCTAATACACTGGATTATCGATTACACAGGCCAACAGTGGTTTTGGTGCCGGAGCTTTTAATGTTGATTTAAAGAACAATTGGGGTGCTGAATCCAATTATGACACTAGTTTTTTCCTATCAGCTATAGTTTTCAAGATATAGATATGTTGTTACTTACGTAAAAAAATCTTCTACATGATGATATGGGAATATTATATTAATAATTATAATCCAGTAAGACGCTGCGCATAGGCTGAAATCAAATTTTTAAATAGCAACATTCCAAGCTGAGCAAGTTCTTCGAATAGATACCTTCATTTGATTTGTAACATCCATCGATACCTTCAATCTCTTCCCTCGGAAATACAGTCAAAGCTTTGAATATTGCTCGATTTGAACCGCGAGGGAAGGAAGTCGTTCGACAGGGAAGAGATCAAAACAGGAGGGGACACGTTTTACATCGCAAAGCGTATTCCAACATAGCGTACCGTATGTTTTACTTTGGCATTTCATGCAATGGCACATTTATGTGACTCACTTATTGTAAGGCACATCCCATTATATAGCTTTTTTCCATTCAATTCTTTGTTCCTAAACTGTACTTCTTGTATACATTCAGACAAATCATGAGATCTTTCGGCCATGAGCAGTCTGATTGCGAAACTTTGACGAGCCCGCGACCCTCCTTCGTGCCACACTAGCACTGGCGGGGGTGGAGTGCCGGGGGGGAGGGGCGCCGCGCGCGCCGAGCTGAGCTGCACCAATATTAGCGGTCGGTAGTTTCGAGCATGGGAGGTGTTGGGGGTTGGGTGTCCGGGAAAACCGGTTTTTGCGATCCGTGCGAGTACGGAGAGAGAACACCTCCCCTCTCTCGGGAAGAGCTCTCTCTCTCTCCCCCCCCCCTCCGCCCCTCGAACGGGACCCTTCCCCCCCCCTCCCCCGAATTCCCCCTCCATGCCGTCACACACTGCTTCCCACGAGAATTGGGTGGGTGGCTGACTATGATTTTTTCAACTGTTCTTCTTCATCGAATGTAGTGTTTGGAGAATAAAGCTGAAGTCTTTCAACTCAAAGACGAACATTGTGTATTCCTTAGTAAAAATAAATACTAAAAAAATTAAATCAAGGGAGAAACACGAGAGGGAACTAAAATGCTGTGAGTTAACCCGATTGAAGTCACAGGAACTGAATATTTCGAATGCTGATAATCTCCGGCATCACACTCCAGCGAAACACTCCAAAGACCTCCTGGCCATCCTTCAAAAACTAAACGTCGGGAATGCTAATCCCAATCAATCCAGCAACTAACTACTTGACAACGCATCAAGTTTAGTCAGACTAACTGCTGTGAATGACTTGACTATATTAGGTGAACTTATTTCGGCTAGGCGAATGTAGTCTATCGACCAAAATTTTACTCTTGTTCTCTAACCGACTTTTAATCACATGCTGCCATCCAAATGAACAATTCTAACCGTTTTTTCGACAGTTGAGAGAAAATATCGACACCATTCGAGATGTTAATGGAGATATTCTGACTGAAGATGAAGAAGAGCGTAAATAATTTGAACTTCTGTGAGGGATAATGAATTCATTCCATACTGAAAGACACCGTCACCGATTGTGAGAAATGAGACCATATGGTCAAGGTCAAGGCAGCAGTGAAGGACTGAAGCAAGGCACCTTTTCTTGACGTTATATCCACCGAACCAATGAAAAATTCAGGAAATAAGATTCCGAAACAGCTATGCGGGCCAATGCGTGACATTTATACGAGAGAATACCAGTCTACTTCAAGAAGAATGTAACTGTCCGCGTATAAAAAATAGCTGAAGAATGGGAACACTTCAGAACACTCTCTCTGAAGACCCATCAATCGGAAATTCTGGCAAGAGTAATTTGCCAAAGTATTAAAACGAGAGCGGAAGAGTATTTGAGCGAGGATCAATCAGGGTTTCGGAGTAGAGAGAAAGGGGTACCTACTACGCATTCATGTCCTTACACTTAACGTAGAGAAGAGGATATAGCAGTAGGCATTCGTTGATCTGGAGAAGGATGTTGACAACGTGAACTGGAATATGAAACTAAAGGGAATTGCAGTGGACGACAACAAAAGGAGAATGATACACACACTATTTAAATAGCAGGTGGCCACGATGGTATTCTGTGAAAGCGCTGATAAGAAGCTTAACTGAAGTTAGGAGTAAGGTAGGGCTGATGGTCTCCCTCGCTAGTTGACATGTATGCCAATTGAGAGGGGAATTGACGAGATGAAGGAAGAAAGAAGAGACGGCGTGCTTGCAGGGAGGACTCGCAGGAGGATGCTGCGATCAGCTGGCGACGTGATTGATGCTTGGGATCTGACGAGGAGAAGGCACCATTGGAAAGGGGAAGAAAATGCTCAAGATAAGCATGATTGCAACTGATGTAATGTGAGGTGTGCGGGGTGAAGTGGGGAAGATGATGTTCCAGCAAGGGAGACACCCTGGAGCGAGTGGAGTTTTGCGATGTGGGAAGCGACGGAAGAAAGAGGAAGGGGGATGCAGTGAGCAGAATAGAAATGGCGAAGGGGGTTTACAATATCAGATGGAGCAACCAACAACGGCTAATAGTGGCGGAAAAGATTGAAAATTTAAATACGCTGTGTATTGTACAACTTTTCCAGCGACCAATCAAGTTTGCTAATGAATTTACTTTTTGGATATAACCTTTGACATTGCTATGGAAATAATGTAAGTAGTAAAAATATATTTTAAAATCATTTTCTAAAATAAAAAGAAAATAATAATAAACCATAAACACAGTAATCAACCCGAAGGTCGGTTTAGTAGGTGACGGTAGAGCTCACCCATGTACGTCACGTGACCCTCTGGCGATTCATCCGACGGCGTGTGAATATTCACACATCAGGGTAGGTGTGCCGGTTATGGTTTCCCAGGGGGATCTGGTACCCGAAAAATCAGTTAGCTTCGGTGGAGCTGCAGGTGCCTAGAGCGCCTTTCCGTGGGGAATCGAACCGGGGACCCTCCGGTCAGTAGTCCAACTTTCTACCCACTGGACCACCGCGACCCACAATAATAAATAATAATAAAAATATTTCGTAAAAAAGTAAATCATCTAGTAAAAATGAAAGAAAATTAATGAAGCACCCGGTCGTAAATTGTCTCCATAATAGTTGGATTTCATTTAGGTGAGTGAGACTACGGGTGTTTTGGAAGCTGCATGTACATCAGCGCAATACTCCGCAAGCCAGGCGACAAGAGTGGAGGGTGTGAGGGAACCAGCCATACGTATATTGGTTCATACATTCGTTTGAAAAAAATTAGCTCATACAAAAACGGTGGTATGCATACACTCGTACAACCAATGTACACCATACAAACGTTCAATTTTGTTATGACTGCGTATCGTGCGAGGGAAGAACAAGGACTGAGATCTAGCTCTTTAATTTATCACGGTGGTCGACTCTAAAAATAAAATTTTTAATTTTAGTCATAAAAATTCCCCTATGTGTTGGAAGAAAACTCTAATGTCCAGTACCTTTCTAGAAGACTTTAAAGTTTAGTTTTGTCCATTTGTGAATGCGGGAGCTTCCAGCCTGATTTCTTCGACTTACCTGCCGCGCTTACTTACAGTAATTTTAAATAAATATATCTTATTTTTCTGAAACTTCCAGTTTCGTGAAGTACGCTGAATCGTATGGATCCCGAATGTTTGCCGTGCATTCTAAATGTGAACCTAACTAAAGCGAAGAAACACATTACATTTTTGCACGACCCGTCCATAGAATTGTAGCTCCTTAAAATCTCACCTGGACACTCTTCTGCTGTGTGTACCCCAGGAAAGGTCTGATGCCAGTAAAGAACGCAAATCTTTCAAACGCGAACCTATTCTGAAATGCATTATTCAATTCCATCTATTTTATACTTTACGTTTTGTTTAACTCTAACTTTTATTCCAAACCTTCAGTTCTGTACAATTTGTGATATTCAATTATAACGATGATATATGTCACTGACAATAACGAATCTAAGTTTTCAAAAGGTCCCGCTTTCATCGTGCAACGCTGTATTCCGGTTCGTCATGTTTACCTCACTTCAAGTAAGCGGCGGTCCTGATCTTATCTACTAAGGTTGAGGCACGTTTTTTGAAAGAAAAGATAAAAAGGAAAACCGATGAATCGTTATCTCATGAAGATGACAACCAGTACATACTTATACATATTTTAGGTACTTGGATGACTTTTGATGTTTTGTAGCAGGTAGCGGGAGTGTGGTCGCAAACTTAACTACAAAAATTGAACGTCGAATTAGGACTGAAAAGCGAAACTGGTGAAATTTTTGTGAAGATGAAAAGAGAGCAGTAGTATCCCAATATCATACATTCTGTTATTAAGTTTGTACGTAAAGATTCCTGCTGCTGCTGCTAAATATGTATTAAATGGGAGGCGTGACTTTCCTTCACATTGATATGATATGTTTGAAATAGACATGCTTTAAGCTTTTATTTTAATTGTAATTGTCTCTTAAGCATCACGAAAGCAATCATTTATCCTCACCTTTGCGTTTATTCCTGTACCAGGTTTTAGCAAGCATGCGGCTTTGTCCACAATTAACCGGGATATCCTCAAGGTACCCCAAGGAAAATTTTCCTTTTCAAGAATTACTGCCTTTGAAACTCAAACCAACAGTATCTGGGAAAGGAGACAGAACTTCAGGTCTGCATATTTTTATATTATATTTTAATGAAAACTGCGTTGTTTGCACGTAATTAGTACAAACGAGGCGTTTACACTTTTAAAATATGTTATTATCATTTTCTCAATAGATGTAGCATGTTTACAGGAAATGGCAATCCTATTTGCCTGTTTTAAAAAGAATGAGTTCAACCAGGCTCTATGTGCCAACGAAATACAGACATTCAATAAATGCTATAAAAGTTTTGTGGTAAGTTTCTAATTGTATTGTAGTAATAGTTAATATGCCCAGTGTTTAAGAAATCATTGGCCCTGCAATGGACACGCCGCAAGGTATCATGTAATGTTAGGGTCATTCCATGTCAGTACGTACTATCAGATTTTCATCTATTTTACAATAATTGAGAAACCTCCATGGTACTACTTCCTAAAAATATTCAGTTTTACCAACTTTGTGAAAGTTTACAAGCATGCAAATTGCCAGTTAAAAGATTTGTGAATAATGATTTCAAGGTATAGTAGCTTTAAAAAAACTGTATCTCCTGTCAACTATACCTGAATATGCTAGCATTTTCATAATGTACTTGGAAGACCCTTGTTTATTATGAAAATGGCATACTACATATAATTCCATTACGACGGTTTCTACAAAGGTAAAATTAAATTTCTGTCACAAAATTCGTAGAATTGAATTATTTTTTCGCCACGATCACTATTTTAGAAATATTTGTTACCTGAAATAATATGAATGCACCTGATTGTAGGCATAAATTTTAAAGGAGGAATATTTTCATCTGATCAATATGTTTGTGCATCTTCCAATGTGTGCCGTGAGTTTTTATTAAAAGGTGATCTCTGCCCGAGAATAATCATTGCAGTAGAATTTTGGGGAATATGTATTTTGACCGATGTATAACGTTAAGACAATAATTTTTAATGCAGAAATTTCAAAGCGTAAAAATCATTCGTCTTTACTGAGAAGATTTATACACTTTAAAATGTCTGTATTTTAATGTCAGGTGAGATGTCACCGTTATCAGTTATTGCCGCGGCATCTCCGGCAGTTCTTTGGATATATTTTTAATGCTTACCAAAATGATAGATGGGTGGAAAGTAAAAATTTGAAATTACTTAGAAACTAATATAAATGATAGTGACTTTAATCATGTTTATCATAAAGCTGTCGAAATCACCTTTTTTAATTACTTAAATGAAATTTTATATCACTAGAAGGTTGACCCAAAATTTAGTTTTTATGCTGAGCATATTAAATAGATTTTGTATTTATTTGAAGAATAATTTAATTTCTTTAACAACTTTTCCATCCTGTGCCCCTGTTTGTTTTGCTTACTGTTTTCTGATTTGCCAATTGGGGGAGGGGGTGGAAAACTCCTTGAAATTGTACATTAAGAGCCTTTAAGTACCTTTTAAGATTTAGCTAAATCTCAAAAACTCCTTTTTTGTAATTTCTGAAAATATGGTGAAATATTCTTCGAAGAGGCTATTAAAACTGACATCTCCTCTCTATCATATTCTTCAGCATTGCATCAACAATCTAAATGCTCCCCATTCTCCTTTTCTACCTTTTCCAGATTTCTCCCAATCAAATTATCTCCTCCCTCACTTAGCCCAATGCAGTGGAACCTTGTACAATGGGGGTAACTCATTCTAAGATCTTTCCCATGAAGCGAAACACTCGTACTGTGAACCAATTTCTCCCATTAAAGTAAAATACAATCCATGCTGAAAGAAATAAATTTTAAGGTTAATTCTAAGACAATTATTTATCCATCATTTAAGATTGTGGATAGTCTTCATTTTTTCTTCTTTTAGGGAGTTTACCAACTTATTTTGTGGAAACAAAAAATCATCAAAATAATTAGTTTATTATTTAAGATGTATTCCAACATCTTTTTCACAAGTAAGGTGTTTAGTTTTTGCCAAGCTTTAAAATTTTGTGGAAATGTGACCCAACATTGTCAATAAACAAATTAATTGCATGCATAGCCACTGCCTTACTAGGGTGATGCTTCTCAATATATGTTACGATACAACAGTTTCCCATTCTTTTCCATGACCTCCATATCACATTTTAACCTTCTCTCCTGGATTTAACATTTCCTGAAGTCTGGTGGAGTGTCTGAATGGTAAAATAACAAGCAGGGGTTTAATTTTTAAATTGTTGCTTGTGCTGGCACAAAATAGTGGCGTAAGATGGAGTTTCAGTGGCTTGTGATGGGGCAATACAGCCTCTTCTACTGTTACATGCACAAATGTAGGTTTGCTTTGGTATCTTCTTCCAAAAGAGACCTGTCTCGTCACAATCAAAAATCTGTTGTAGCAGGCAACCCTCTGAATCCATGAGCTGTTTGTAGTCACAGTTAAATAAAGTGTTCTTCCGCCTTTGACCGAGGGCTTGCTGCTTAACTATGCTTCACAATGCTATGGATGCCGGCTCTTCTCTTCACAACTTGTCAAACCACCTATGGCTGCCCACAAATACTTCTCCTTTGGTCATTGATGATCCTGGTGTCTTATTAATGAGGTTGGCAAAAATCACTTCCGCCTTATCAAAAAAGATATTCCCATAATTAGTGTCTCATTCCAATTGCTTTTTGTTTATCTGTATGTGAAGCAACCTTTCAACGTTATTGACACACCTAATTAAACATTAAAAAAAACATAGATATTTTTGTCACTCCTTCTGAAGCATTTATCTTGTTAATTTTGCCCTTATCTCGTAGATAGCACAAATGGCTTTCGTAGGCAAATGAATGTGCATGCTAGGCATCAGCCACGCTCACACCTTGTTCTCACTTATCAATTTTTTTTTCACATTTACTTTTATGTTCATTCTCCCTTGGCTATCTTCTTACAGCTTTTTCTTCATTGAGATTTTTTAAAGTATGGACCAAATATTATTAAACTTTGGCCAAATAAATTACAAACAATATGTCTGAACACAAGTTGGGTAAAATGTGATCACAAGGGGCTCTAAGATGCTAGCCGAACAAGAGATAAACTCAAGCAATGTGCACATTTATGATATTCCCTCTCTCTTCATCATTCGTTTTGCAAAAAGTCACATGTTCAGCTAGTAATTTTTGGTCAAAAATATTTTGCTCATTACGCAAATTACTTGCTCTGCGAGTTGCTTGTCAAGCGAGGTTCCATTGTACTACTTTGTTTCCGTAATACTTTTTCCACCCTTCTCCAGGTCCACTCCTCAAAAGTGTCCACTCCTCAAAAGTATGGTATCCATGCCTATCATTTAGCTTCAACAATTAATTTATGTGCCATGCAAACAATGCTACACATCAATCTTTTAACTGATCATTTCCAAACATCCTCTCTTAGTATCACAGTCATCAATCCCTTCCTCAGTACAAAAGTTTCTTTCTCCAATACAATCCTTCTTATGCCCCCCACTTTGGCCATCTTGCCCCAAAATGCTTGCGGTATACTTTTTTTACTTATACAATATACTATTATAGTTATACTATTAGATTTTAGTCAACTCACTCTAGCTTTAGCCCTCCATATAGTCTTTATTTTGTTTACATTGATTGTCATCACTAAACTACCACGTTGATTTTCTAACATATTCAGTAATGATTGTAACCCCATGACTGGGTTGATCATCCATAAACCTAACTGATTTTATGAATTCCCTGCCCAATTGCATTCCTTACTCCAGTTATTCCCATAACTCTTTAATCATTTCCCCCAAATGTATGTTGAACAGTACATATGATAATGGACAACCCTGCCTTACACCTTTTCCTAACACTGCCCATCCGGACTCTCTGCCCCCAGTTCCACCTGAGCAGACTGAGATATGTATAGGATGCGGATTAGCCTCCTGTCCCTCTAATCTAGTCGTAGGTTTTGACATTGAATGTCATCATCAGGTGATAATGACATTCAGCATCGTAAACTGGGTCGTGTTTTTAAATAAAGTGTGTGGAATTACAAGGTCAATAATTTCATTCAATATGTCATGCAAATTCCATAAAGTTGCCCCTGAGACAAGAAACTTTTTCAACTAATATCTCATTGAATCAATGATTACAAATTAACTCTTTCTGTTCAACCAGTGCAGTAACTTAGTACTTAGGTAGGTGAGTAAGGAATAAAGGTGTGTGTGAAGAGATTTTCTTTGGTTCTTTTTTCAAATCCCTGCCAAATTTGTAAATTTGGCAGGGATTTGAACCAGGGTCTTACAACTATAATGGAATGAAGGGATTAGAAGGTCTTCTACAAAAGAATGGAGATCTAGTAGAATGCAAAATTGACCATTGATCAAAAATGACTCTGTATGTCTGGAATGAAGTCTGGAATACAATATGGTAATCCAAGGCAGTAACTTTGGTTAGGAATTCGTCAGGGATTCGGGAAAAGAAACTATGAAAGTCCATCCAACCATAGCTTGCATTCTTACTTGCAACACACCACGTTTCACTCAAGCCCCTCCGCTGTCCCCCTCTTTCTCCGACTTCCTCTTCCTTCCCTACATCAACAGTTGCACTTTCTCCACAGATGTCAAATGGAGAGGTCAGAAGGGGTGAAAAGAAGTGTGCACCGCATGAGAGGAGAACAGTCCACATTGAGCTGGTGGAAAAAAAGTGATCCAATTCAGTAATTAATCCAATGTCGTGAGGATCCAATATACTTGCAGCATGTGAGGCTTAACTAGTGAAAGATAACATTTCTCTTTGACATTTCCATCACATTTACCCAGTACTCTTCTGGTGAATCCTAATTTATCGTTAGCTTGTCCACGTGGTCCCCATATGTGTTTCACCCAGGAGAGGTCGTGACTGATGGTAACATCTAGGTATTCAATCAAGTGGAAAAAAAGGGAAGGTGACTCTGGCACAGGGAGCCAAGAGATTTAAGTCAAAAATTACTACAATACTTACTCTTAACATTTTCTCTGACTCTTTCCACAAGAGGATTATTGTTTTCAAGAGGATTTGTTGCAGGTGCTTTTTGTTCTTCAGTCTCTTTGGAACACTTCTTGATTGATCGGTTTTTGGAAATGCTGGTCTCTCATCTATTTCACTCTCCAGGCCCTCTGCTTCCTTTTATTTCAATTTGAGGTCTGAGGAAGCCTGAAAGGTGTCCATGCCATCTATTACATGTCTCTTTCTCCTTGCCATTAGTTTTTGCCACTTCTTCCTAAGTCAAGGTGCCTTTACCAACCTGTCCACCAGCTGAAAAGCACTTGTAATGTTAGGAAATCACTCAGAGAATTTCCTGAATGTTCTAGAAAAACCATATTTGAAACATTTCATGCAGGAAAATTCCTTACTTGTCATTTTGAGTTGTGCTCACGGTGGGCTGCTGCTTAGCACTTAATGTGTAACTAGTTCTGTTCATCTCCACATTACTGAATATTATTTTGCATTATAAAACTAACCCTGCGTTTGGAGAGATTGCTTTGAGGTTGTGCAAGTTGAGGTAGTGGTTCATGCCTAATTTGAGGGTAAGTGCTTGTAGACATTTTGTTCTCTGAATATTATCCAAAAGAGATATGTTGTTACCCCTGCAGGTAGGGGGATTGAGAAAACTCCTGCAGAATCCATGCTTGCCATAAGAGGCAAGTAAAAGGGCGGGGAGACAACCCTGAAAACAGGTGCTCAGTAAGCAAGGGATGCAACATCAATTGACAACAAAGAGACATTATTATCAAAATATAAAGCACGTTGCAATTAGGCATTTGTCCTGGTGGCAAAGGACCAGTCTGATCACTGCTCACTCTTACAAAGCACATGCATACATACACAGAAAGAACAGACATGAGATAAAATGCTGTTATATACAATGTCATTTTTAGATTATCTACCGCTCTTTTACCATCTCACAAAGATTCGGTTTACACCATGCCAGTACATACTACACATTATCCATTGCCCCACTCCATCCATAATCACCCACTCTTCAATTTCATATACCGTTCAAAATCACTCGCCGTTAACACATCATTCACTTTCGCAATACAAATCCTCACTCCGCCCACATCACATGCATACAATATTTTAACAAGTACAATAGCATAATAATCACTGATCTATAAAGTTTATCACCCAGTGACTGCATTACACTTATTCTTAAAACTCCTAAAATTGGATATGGAAAGGGCTCAAACAAACCTCCAGGCAGCTGGTTCCATTCAACAATAGTTCTACTTAAAAAGGAGTATTTTTTCTTGTTTGTCTTTTGCTTTCTTATTTTTATTTTAAGACTGTGGTCGGTTTTTCCCTTAAAGTTTGGTTTTTCTATCTCTTTCCATAAATCTTTCCACACAAATGGTGAGGTAATTAACACAACAGAAATTGTCCTTAAATGAGCTCCCTGGAAAGGTTTTTTATAGGGTACAAGAGCATCCCAGTGGAACCGTTAATCCCAAGTTGTATGTGTGTTGCTTCACCTGCCAACACTTTGGTCACATATCTTTTCGATGCTAGGACAGCTCAACCTGTCCACGTTGTGGCCAGGGCAAACACTATGGGGCAAATTGTGACTCCTGAACCCTTCTGTGGTAATTGTGAAGCATCACACCCAGCATATTCTCCTGCCTGCCCTAAATTGCGAGAGGAAAATAAGATAATGGAAGTTAAAATTCAAAATGAATTTCCATGCCCAAAGCCCGAAAAACATAAGGGAAATGAATGCCCCTACTTTCTCTCGCTCATTCGTCACAGTCATATCTCAGCCAATAAAGAAAGCTATTCCATCAACTCAAACTGAAAATAGAATTTCAAAAAGTAAAGAAAAAAATGAGTGAGCAGGTGTCATTGCAAAAACTTGAACGAGCACTAAAGACCCCGAAGGACACACCAAAAGGTTTTAATTTATTGAAGTCGGGAAATGAAGAACCAAAAGCCTCATCACCAGCTAGAAAAATACCAAAGGATGCGAAGTCTCACCTTCCTCTAGTCCTTCACGCATTAAGTCCCTCTTCGTGGAGGATATGGATTTTGCATGGATGGACCTTGTCTGGAGACACAAGTCACTCTAGCAAGGCTCTAGTGGAAGGAAATCCTGAATTGAGAGATTACCCCTGCAGCTTCGACCACCTGTAACTGTAGAGCTGCTCTGATATTTGGCCAATTTTGCTTGGATTTATATATTTCCAACTTAAAATCCATAAAGTTCCAGTGCCATAAAAAATGGCTTTTTAGTTGCACTGGAACTGCAGTGCTTTTCATTGGCACAGGGAGGAGCTGGCCATTTTAATACAGAATTTCAACCAGTCTTGCATGTGTCTGCAAGAGACTCCTTTTAAACCGACCGACAAGGGCCATTTAAGGTATGATGAGGTTTTCAGAATGGTGGGCGATGAGCCCAAGGTGGAGTGGCGGTTGCTTTTGGAGAGGCCCTTTATACCTCCCGTGTTCAACACATAATACCTTTCCAAGCTGTGGCTGCTACCATATACACCCCAAAAAATGTAACCCTTTGTAAAATTTATTGACTGAAGGGTGCACCGGTCACCCAGTTCAATCTGGAGGCCCTTGTCCTTCAGCTACCTCGGCCCTTTCTTTTATTGTGCGATTTTAATGCACATGATTCCCTATGGGGAAGCTCTAGAGCCCAGAGCATGGATTTGATCAAAGGTTATCAAAGATTTTAGCCTTTTTTATTTAATAATGGTGTAAAAACTTCTAATAGTTTCATGGTTAGTTCTTAGTTATAGATCTCACAATATGCTCAAGTAGTCTTGACTACAAAAAAAAATCTCTATCCGTGGCGATCTTAGTGGGAGTGATCATTTTTCCTTTATTCTAGTCCAGGGAGAAAGTACTTCTGTTTTTAACGACCTCGAAAATTGGCTCATCCACTGAGCAAATTGGACACTATTTATTTCTCTTTTAAACACAAAGCCAGCTATGGTGCTTAAGTTGAGGTGCAAACATCATCACATATTGCAGCAGCTGTGGCAAGAGTACCTTGTTTATCTGGAAAATTTACTCGTGCACCCATCCCAAGGTGGAATGAGCAATGCAGCAAAGCATCTGAATGAGAAAAAGAGCTCTGTGTATTTTTACCCAAGTTTCAATGGCAACTAAACTAGCTTGCACGAGCCTGAAAAGTCATACAGCTGGCCGAGAGAGCTTCCTAGATTGACTTTGTCTCCAACGTTAACCCTGGAACCTAATTTGCACAAGTATGGAATAGTGTAAAGAAAATCTCTGGGACAAAACACTTACGGAATGCCATCTCGAGTTGTAGATGACGGGGTGGTGATTTCACATCTAGCAATGAGCAAGGTTGTTTCCCAACTGTTTACTGACATCAGTGGAGATGACACAATTCAAACACCACATTTTTAAATGCTAAGTGAGAAGATCTGTCTGAACCTTAGGGAGCATCCACGAACAAAGGCTGAATACAAACATTCCTTTCTCCCTCTTCGAATTACATTCAGCAATCTCAGATGTCCATGACACATCTCCAGGCATGAACCAAATCAACACTGTATTCCTCAGGAATATTCCTGAGGCTGTATTGGTGGAGAAGGTCCTTTACACCCTCAACCAGCTCTGGCTGGAGAATAACTTCCCCGATTGCTGGAGGGAGACTGTAGTCTCACCAATTCCAAAGCCGTGCAAGGAAAAAAATTACCCAAGCAGCTGCCGTCCCTTACATCTCACCAGCTGCCTGTGCTAGGTGCAATGGTAAATCATCGCCTAATTTGGTGCTTAGAGAGGGGATACCTTCACATATTTTAGTATCCTGGAAGCCATCGCTAGGATGTGTGGCAGGGAGTGAATATACACCAGATTAATTTTGACCCAAAGTTTATTCCGCTTTCATGGTTGGATAAAGTGATTCTATCCCTTATTGTGCATGGAAAAATGAAATCATTAAACCATCTGATCTACACTTATTATCTCTAATTTTATTGACATGATCTCTCCTACCAAAGTATAATGGGGCTAATAATACACGTTTAGCATCATTGCTAAAGACATCCTTCCAATTTATGCAAGAGATTTAATCTGTAATTTAGACTTCACTCCATTAAGTGATTCCCAGCCTAGCTACTCTAATATTTTGGATAAGCTACTAAGGCTATCATAAGAAGATTATACAAATCTAGCTCCTTTAGCTGCGCACAATCCAATTCAGCAATCAATCCAACTTCATGAGGATCCCATATGCTAGCAGCATATTCTAAATGAGGCCTAACCAGCGAAAGATAACATTTCTCTTTGACCTTTTCATCTCATTTACCCAGTATTCTTCTTAAGAATCCTAAATTTTTGTTAGCTTGTCCAGATATCCCTTGTGTATGTTTCATGAGAGGTCGTGAGTGAGGGTAACACCTCGGTATTATTTTAAGGTAATCTACTGGAGAAGGTAGGTTTTTGGATGGACACAATGCACGTAATTAACTTGCGACTCCAAACAAAACACAATCCAGCAACCTACTCTACATCAGGTTCCTCTTCATCTGTGTACTTCCTTCCTCCCTTCATCCCATCCAACATCCCAATCCTGTTCCTGTCCTTTACTTGTTTGTCTAACATTCTCCCCTCTATTACCGTCTTCAACATCCCACTGCTGCTCAATATGCCTTTCATCCATTTTTCCTGCCTCCATAGGATATCTCCCAACAAACCCATCTCCTCGCTCACCATGCCTAATACTTCCTCATTTTTTATTCTTTCGGTCCATTTCAACTTTTCCATTCTTCTCCACACCCACATTTCAAAAGCCTCCAATCTACGTCTATCCTCCTGCTTCAGTGACCACGTCTCCGCGCTGTTCATAGCTATACTCAATATCAAAGTTTTTACGAGTCTTTTCTTAACACAACATCCCCTTCATCAGCTCCCTTCTCCTTTTGGGAGCCTCTTTGCCTAGTGCAATTCTTTTCCTTAAGTCCCTACTACTTTGGCTGTCTTGGTCCAAAACAATTCTGAGATACGTTAACTGCTCTACCTGCTCTACTTTTTCACCCCCTATTTTTATATTTAGCATAGCCTTTTTCTTTATGGAAAATCGCATAACCTTCCATTTATTAATATTGATTCTCATCCCATATGTATCGCACTGAACCTCCAATTCACTCAACAATGCTTGCAACCCCTTGGCTGACTGAGCAACTAATGCTTGGTCATCAGCGAACCTGACCGATTTTACGAATTCCCCTCCGACTTTCATTCCTACCTCCAGTTCTTCCCATGCCTCTTTAATCATTTCCTCCACATATACGTTGAACGGCATCGGTGACAATGGGCAACCCTGCCTTACACCTCTTCCTAGCACTGCCCATCCGGACTCTTCGTTCCGCACTCGCACCTGAGCAGTCTGAGACATGTACAGGTTGCGGATCAGTCTCCTGTCCCTCCAATCCATTCCTATTTTCTGCAATACACACATTAATTTTTCCCAATTCACTCTATCAAACACTTTTTCGAAATCTACAAAACAGGCAAAAACGTCCTGATTGTATGCTATATTCCTCTCGATTAGTGATCTTATTACTGTAATGGCTTCACGCGTGCCTCTTCCTTTCCTAAACCCAAACTGATCATCCCCTAAGTAATCATTTGCCTTACTCTCTATCCTGTTGTTGATGATCCTGAGAATAACTTTAGCTGCGTGGGATATCAAACTTATTGTTCTGTAGTCCTCACATGACAGAGCCTTTACTTTTTCCGGAATAGGAACTAACACCAATCTTACAAAATCTTCCAGCCAGATTCCTTCCTCATAGATACTACGAATAAGTCTAAACAGTGTCTTCCTCCCACATTTCCCTATACGTTTCAATAGTTCCATAGGAATGTTGTCTGCCCCAATGGCCTTATTTAGTTCCATCTCCCTTAATACCTTTACTTACTTGTCGTCAAGTATGCTTGGACCCAAGCTACCATTCTCTACGTCATGTTCCTTTCCTATGTCGATCCTTGTTGGCCCAAGTTCTTTACCATACAGTGTTTTTATATATTCCTTCCATCTCTCTTGGATCGTTTTTGTGTCTTACCCCATATATCTTTAACTGTTAGCACAGGTCTTCCCTTCTTACTTCCCGATAATAACTTAAGCTTGCTATATGGTGCACCAATTTCACCCTTCCTCTGTAAACTTCACATATCCTCGCATTGCGTTTTCCACCATGCTTCTTTCGCTTTATTTGTGGCCTGTCTCAATTTATTGTTTAACTCTTTGTACTTCATTTTGCTGAACTCTGTGTTTACATTCTTCCATTTTTGCGATCATCACACCTGTGACCCTTGGTTTCCTTGTCCTTTTCCCGTTAACGTTTCCTATAGTGTCTTCTGTGGCTTTCGACATCCCTTTTTTTAATATATTCCTATTTTCCTTTGATTGTACTCAGCTCATTACAGTCATCCATTATTTTCTCTACAGCCTACTGATCTTCCTTGTTAATCCATTTAATGCTTCTACATTCCATTTCCTAACCAGCCACTACCGCCTTATCTTTTTGAAATGGACGGAACATTTCATAACAACTAAATTGTGGTCAGAGTCCGCATCCGCTCCTGGGAAACTGTGCAAATTTATCCCACTGTTCCTAAACCTGTGCCTAACCATAATATAATCTAACTGATACCTTTCTGAGTCACCTGGCATTTTCCATGCATACCTACGCCTTTTGTGGTGTCTAAACCAGGTGTTGATGATGACTAACCCCTGTATCCTGCAGAATTCAATTGCTTTATCCCCGTGTTCATTCCTCGTGCCTAACCCATAGTTCCCCACCTCACCACCATCTCTTCCTTCGCATACCGTCGCATTCCAATCCCCCATCACTATCAAATGTTTCCCTGCAGGAACACTCGCATTGATATCCTCTAACTCATTGTACATCCTATCGACTTCTTCCTCCTTGTGGTTGCTCAGTGGCATGTATACCTGAACATTGACCAAGTTCGTCGGCTCTGCTTTAATCTCTACGAGTAAGATTCTATCAGTTGCTTGCTCTATGTTGACTACGCTTCTTCCTACCCCTTTTTTTAATATTACAGCAACCCCTTGTTGGCTCTCGTCCCTGCCGCTGTATATCACTCTATAATTGTCACTCCAGTAATCCCCGCTATCCTTCCATCTCACCTCGCAGAGACCTAAAACTTATATATATTATATATATTATATATATATATATATATATATATATATATATGTTTTATATGTATATTACCTCTTTCCATCTCTCGCTTAATATTCTCTAATTTGCATGTCCTCAACATTGTCCTGACATTCCATGTTCCTCTTCTAACTAATCTCGTCATCTTCTGTTATTCCTCGGGATATTATTAAGTATTTAAATGAGTCTATGCATCCCATTTTGCTGTTCCCGATTCATTATGAGTTCAGAAGGGAATTGCTCTTTTTTCAAAAATTCATACTTTTTTAAGTTTGATTCTAATTCCCAAGTGTCGGACCAGCATTACAGCATTCTATAGCGTTAAGGCCATCTGATAAAGTTGCTGTATCCTCACGATCATGGATAACCCGGTAAATCACTGCATTGTTTCGTTATTTGTATGTATCTTACTACATCTTTTTAATATTTATGTTTGTATTTATTTATCTATTTATTAAGAGTTAGAGGTAATAAACCATGTGACAGTGATGCAAAATGACCTTAGATGCTTCTCAATCATAATACTGCTGCTACTACTTCAATGTGTGATAAGCATTCGGATCAGACGAATATGCATGCCTTAGGACAGGGGAGTGATTGGAGGAATGAGGATTTAGTCCATAAAGAAAGAAGCATGGACTATTAGAAACTCGAAATTGGGGTTTTTCACAGCCTTAGGTTACCTGGATATGGGTACAGAATTAGATGTGTGTGTTTGAAAGAGTGGAAAGTGTTTATTTTGGGTTTAACACTCCAAATGTGTCTCCCACAGGACACCAAGCAAAAAAAGAAGGAAATGGAGAGGAAGGGAGACTTGAATCCAGGAGCCAAGAAGCTAACCCACAAGCAGATTAACCAGTTGATGAAGAGGTTTCCAACGTGAGGGGCCTAGTGGTCATCCTAGAAAGTGTAGAACCTCTTGTACATAGAACAGGCTGGTGCCTCATAACTGAAACACACTATGTTATTTCATCAATGATGTACAATAAAAGTGTTTCCTCTCATCACATTCTTGTATCAATTAAGATATTTGGATAAAATGGGTCTTATAGAAGTGACCAATTACTGTCATACATTGTCAACTTAAGTGTAAATCCGGCAAATGGCAATATTGATGAGCATTTGACTAGGAAATAGAATTCAAAAGACTAGTTATTTGTTGCCTGTGTCATTCAGTTCAGGGATTTTCAGATATACTTATTGCCAAGTTAGGTGAATGAATTGGTGTTAGTTTGGGGTTTCCCAGGAGGAAGATGTACTTCCTTCAATTCCACATTATCATGCAACATGGAAGAATGTAATTTATTTATTTTGTACTTCTATTACTACATGTGAATTGGAATATGGAAACAATTAATACACTTCATTATGGCTTGTTAATCAAAATTTGGATCGACCTTAGTTCACCATGAAACTTCTTGTTGTATCAAAAGCGGGAGAGTTATGGTCAGAATATTGCTAGTCATTTTCGGTGAAACTTTTTACTTACATCTAGGCGAGGAGTATGTCTTGACAGTGCATCTGCGATAAATATTTAGGTTGCCCTAAAGGACTTTGAGAGAACCGCATATTTATGGTTGCCATTTTCATTGGAATTTTCCAGGAAGTTGGCCGTTGAGAGGTGCAATTAGGTATTGTAGGCTTATTTCCATGTTTAGATATGCCGGTATATTTAATCCAAATATCTAAGTATATCTAAGTATAAAATCTTTACTTCCTCGATGACACTACTGTTTTTTATTAACTAGAGATAGAGAGAAATCAAAAACTCTACGGCCTCAAGTTATAATAATAAGGGGGGAAAACTCCCAATGGCCGTAATAAAAAGTCGCAACTCTCGTCAGACTAATTGCTGTGTTGGTTTTCGCGGGAACCACGAAAGAGACCAAACACAACCTCTCAACCAAGAATACCCTCTGTGGTGGTTTACGGGAAATTAATCCACGCCTGGGACCACACACAGCCACACACACACTATCCTGTCTGGAATCCTTCATGAGGCAGTGAGACCCCGTTAAAGATTCTAGGTGGAAATGTAATCCTTCACGAGGCTGTAGGAAAGAGCCCGTTTAAGGTACCAGAATGTTCTACAAGTACACACTCTGTGACTATCCACGAAGGACGAGCACAGACTAATCACACACACTAGCACACAAGAAACATACACTCAAAAGGGCCCAACCTCTGGGAGAATCTGAATACAGGTAGAGCGCAGACGAGGATATGCGTCGAACGCGCCACAAAATTCGCTGTTTCGGCCACAAAATGGCGCTCTTCAGCAAACTGAAGGGAAAAGAAGCACCTCCAAGACAAGGTTGAAAGTAACTACCGAAGTTGCAGTTTTAAATGTTTTTATTTCCGTAAAGATTAGTCTGTACAAGAATATAAAAACATAAATTAGAGAAACATAATAACAATACGGAAACCCCGTTTTAGGATTAGCTCCTTTTCGCGGTGGAAAGTAACAGATTGCAAAGAATGCGGTAGCGGAAATAAAAATTCTCTTCATCGGGAGCGGTATCGGCCCGGCATTTGCCCTTGGGCGGAGGAAAACCCCCAAGACCTCCGCCAGACCACCGAAGAAGTAAGAAACAAGTTAGAAGAACAACAGTACATACAAACAATGCTAAAAGTAACAATAGTAACAAAACATGACTAGTTGTTTTTAAAGACAACTTCACTGGAACGATTCACTGTGACACTGCACTGGGATAGCTCTTTTAAGTTCACGAGGGAAAACATTTTGGTCCAATATTCCCGATCCCTCGGGCGTTGGGCTCTTCTGCGTGGACGGAAGAGCGGCAGGTCCGGATCGGGAAGCATGCTGGGTGACATCGGGAGCACTGTGCGGATGTGGTGTGGGGGGAGAGTGATGTCCGGGTAATAACCCGGCAGGAGAGTAGCGATGACGCGCGCTGGAGACTGTAGGTTTAGGAGCGGACGTCGGCGAAGCAGTCCTCCCATGTTGCCCATGATGGTGGTGAGCAGCTCCATATTGTTGTCCGCGAGGCGAGCTGCTGTCCTGCTGCGGGAGCGGCACAACCTGTGGAGTATGGGTTCTATATCAACGCGGTCGTACGCGTACTCTCTGGGGGTATCGGGGGGGAGAAGGAGCAGCCTTCTCAGTGTACGGCGCTCGAGAGCCGCAAAGCGTTCGAGCCCGTCACCGAGTGGTAGCACCGCGAGCGCCGCGTACTCCTTGACAGGCCTTGTATAGGAGCACGCCGCAGCCCTCGGACACTCCATGGCCGTTTGCCCGGACGGCACCCAGAAGATTAGCTCGTCGGCTGCACCTCGTCCTTACCGATCCCACGTGGGCCCTGAAAGAGAGGTGATTGTCAAGGTGTATGCCAAGGTACGAGACGGAGCGGGATGGGGTGATGAATTTATTCCAGAGGAGAAGAGAGGGAGGAGTTTCGCCTTTGCCACGGGTATCGTGGCCACCGGAGAAAACGATAAAGGTGGACTTGTGGGAACTACCGAAGACAGACGCCCAATTTTATAGTGGCCGAAAAGGTTGGGGGGGGGGGGGCAATAGGATTAGTAGGAAGATGGGAAGGGGGGGAAGGAGTACTTAAACGTATTGGCAAAGAGGAAGGGGGAGAGGGAGGAGGGTGGGGCGAACAGGAATCAATGGGATGAGTGGAACGGGGAGGAGTAATTAGTGAAGGAGAGGGGAAAGGGTGGTGTGGAGGTGAAAGGTCTCCGAGTAAGGGACTATGAAAAAAAGGGGGCATGAGTATAAAGTCCAATGAAATTTTGGAATTGAAAACAGGAATAGGAATTCACTTCAAAAGGGAGTACAGAGGAGAGAATGGAATCGGCCCTTTATCGCTGTTAGCTACGACCTTCTTGAGTTTGTGTATGAAAATGCTTTCGTATGCGTCCAAAAGGGAGTCTGTTTGATAAGTTTAAGTTCGTGTTCTGATGTCTGATGGCCTTCCTTGAGTAAATGTAGGGCAAAACTCGATTTGTCTGGTCTGTAATGGGCTATATGTTCTTTGTATCTGGTTTTAATATTCGTCCGCGTCTGGCCGATGTAAGATGAGTCACAAGAGGAACAATTTATTTGGTGAATACCGGATTTATTTGAGGTGTCGATTGTGACCTTAGTATTACCTAATAAATGTTTTACTTTGTTGTTGCTGCTAAATGATATATTGGTGTCGACGATTTTGAAAATCTTTCCTAGCCCTTTTGTTAATTGCGGGTGGAACGGAAGTTTGATGTATCGAGGGGTTTTATGCTGTGTGAGGGTGGTTGTGTTTTGAACTAGTTTTTTATGTTTGTGCTTTTTTACTAAGTTATCGACAATGGACTCTTTAAAACCATTTTGAATCGTGATGAGTTTGATGTTTTTTAATTCTTTGAGATAGTTGTTTCTATTGAAGGGAATGTTTACTAATCTGTGTCACACTCACTCAAAGTGTTCTCCGCAAAGCACCTCAAGTAGGGATCGGGATGCCATTGAAAATATTTGTTGTGTTCAAGATTTGAATCTGGGTCTTCTCGGTGGGAAGACATAACCAGTGTTATGGAGATGTTTCAATTGAGTGTTTAGCAAGTTTTCACAGCCACAAAGCCAAATTTTTGTGCCGTCTCATAACCATGGATGAAACATGGGTCCATTACTTCACATCCGAGACAAAAGAACAGTCAAAACAATGGATTCACATAGGAGAACCGATTCCAAAGAAGGCGAAGACCGTTTCATCTGCAGGCAAGGTCATGGCGTCTGTTTTTTGGAATGTGCATGGGATAATTGACGATCTGGAAAAAGGAAAAACTATCAACGGTGAGTATTATACGAACTTATTGCGACATTTGAATAAAATCAGCCGCATTTGGCTAAGAAGAAAGGTGCTTCATCGACACTATGTACCAACTCAGAAATCCATTACTGCAATAGCCAAAGTTCATGAATTGCTATCTCATGCACCCTATTTGCCAGATTTAGCCCCCCCTCAGATTATTTTCTGTTCGCCAACTTGAAAAAAATAGGTCAGCGGTCAAAGATTTTCCAACCATGAAGTGATGTCGGCAGTTAATGGCTGTTTTGAGGAGCAAGACAGATCTTATTATAAAAAGGGTATCAAACTTATTGAACATCGCTGGGAAAAGTGTATAGAGCTGAAAGGAGATTATGTTAAAAAATAAATACATTTTTTCCCCAGGTTTGTGTTTTCTTTGCTGGGTCGGGTACTCCTGGGATTACCCTCTTAATGCCCACCCATAAAGGACCCTATAAAGGATCATAGAATTGCATTAAAATCACTATATTCACAATTCATTGTTAGATCAAGGGAGGTGTTACTGAAGTTAAAATCAAATGAGATTCTGTGAATGGAACCAAAGAAGTCCGCGAAATACCAATTGAGTCATCATTTAAGTTAAAAAAATTGTATGGGTTTGACAAGTGCTTTCTAATCAATCTTTCCTCCCCACTCCGGTGTAGCTCTTCATCATGAGCATAAGCTTGAAATTTGCGACAAATACGTTTATTTTTGCGCCACTTTAGCCGCTTTAAAGGCTTTATTCCACCCATGAATTAATGCTGAAGCTTCATCGAGAGATTTTATGGTAGACCGATGAGGCCTTAATACTTGGGGCAATAATACAGCTGATCGGGAGACTATTGGAACTTGATATATAATGAAATGTGGAACTTAATATATTTGACCGTCTAGAACAACATTTGGATTTGGATATCTTGAAGGCGAATTGCTGGTATGTCAAGTTGCTAGTTGAATGCATATTTAACGGGGTAAATATTTTGTCTAGATTAAGCCATTCTTGTATTTGCTGCATATTTTCACACATTGATAATTTTGTGTTACATTATTTACCTCATATTTTCTCAATGAAAATCAGGCAGTCATTTACAATTCTAACAGATTATTGAATTTTTAAAAATAATTCTTTCAGTTGTAATGCTACCAGGACTATTAAAAATTAGTTGAATCTGTAAACCTTCATTTTACCTTGCAGATATTTTTTTGATAACAATGCAATCGAACTCTCCACAACAATTAAATAGTTGCACACCAGTCATCTTTGTGAAATAAGAGAATCGTCCCGTGCTAGGTAAATATTTAATTAATATAATTTTAACTACACTGTTAAAATAATGGCATCTTGGTGTTACAATGTTTTGATAGAAATTCATCGGAGATAGCTTGATGTGATTGGTGCTAAATACAAGTGGCGTTGCTATTCAGTCTGTTAGTACATTTTGGCATTCGACTGTAAGCAACTGAATAATCTGATTAATGTCAAAGGAACCAAGGTTTTGAATAATTTAGAGGAGCATAGGATTGAACTTTTTAACTGGTTTAGGTTTTTCAATTTGCTTTTTACTCAATAAGTTCAAATTTTAATCATCAACTTAGTTTTCCTCAATTAAAAAAATAAATAGCCAATTCCAGATAATTTCCACAAATTTTCTTAAAGTTTTCCAGGTTAATATCAACTGTTGTGCAAATTTGACCAAATGTGATTGAGATTAGTAGGCATTGCATTAAACCTAGAGTATGTATCACGAATGGGTAAATTGTGCAGGTAATGATTATTTTTCCTTTTACAGTCTTGTTATCAGCCATAGTTGCATGTTCTCACATATAAAGATGCCACCTCCATTTGACTTGTGTGATCATGCTGAAATTTCACCGATTTGAGTAACACTGAGGAAGACAGCATTGCAACAACATCGTCAAATGCACTGTACCATATGCGGCCATGCCAAATTCTTTCTTCGTGTGTTGGCGTGTATTTTTTTACTCCACACTTAGGATTTATTTTCTCCTCGCTTGTTCTGTAAAACTTCTTTTGTACTTTAACTCTGCCAGTGAACTTTGTCTTGCACTTTTTTAACTTAAAATTTTACTTTAACCTTGGCCATCTCTTGACTTTAGTTTGTAATGCTCATTTTTTTTCTTTAAATATAAGGTTCTGGTTAATGTGATTTACATGCTGGTTATTTCTTAAAAGAATGGTTCGCAAACCAAATTTGAGTGAAGTAAAAATGGTTCTCCCATTATATTGCAATGAGGTTGGCAGACTGGTGCAAGAAATAGTCTTGAGAACTGCTACAAACCAATTCTCTAGACTATTGACCCATGAGAATGATGATTCATTGTTATTGACTTCACTTTCGTCAGTATTAAATAATTTCTTTAATTTCTTAATTGTGGATGCTCAAGGTATATCATGTGGATGTAATGCAAATAAAATAAAAGTTTTCAAATACGATTATCATAATTCCACCAACTTTAGGAAAATTTCTGTCCCCTATCATATGCTCATCGTCGATGCTGACTCTCATGCGATCACAACAAGCAGCCACTAATACAATGAGATATCAGTTGGATGTAGCAGGCTGAAGTCGTTTTGTACAATTGTCATTGGAACAAGGACTACTATAAATAGATAGAGTGATTGTTAACACACACACACATTCCATATATATATATATACCCCACCTATAGGCTTAGTGACAGTATTTCAATTAGATGCAGTTTTTTATGAAAATATAGACCATGTCCCTTCGATTTCCTTTTTAAAATATAAATAATGAATCTCATTTTAGTCTTAAAAAACTTTAATTTTGTCTCCATTAAAGAATGGCTAATTTTCAACATGAAACTTTCATACAATTTTATTTATTTGAACACAGTACAATGCCTGTACTAATTAGAATGCAAATTTCTCTACAGGTGTATGTTTTGCAACTATCAATACATTAGGACAGTATTTTTGACAAGAGAGAAATGAATTCCAAGGGCAAATATGCATCACTGACATTTTGTCGTAATATCGTAATCACGCAAGGCCTTTATTTGAAGATTTCTGGGGAATACAAATACTAATTCATTAAAATTTATATGAACATCTTCTGGTTTTCAATCTATCTCAGTTACTCTTATGACAAATAATGGAGAAGTACCAATAAAATAATTATTCATTTGGTTGATCACATAGCCTTATGAGCAAGTACTTAGTTAAACGTTAATATCTTTTCAGTTATTGATGTTTCTTTCATGTTTGTCTGATCAATCCAAAATTCTGAACACTAAATGACTAATAATAATTATTATTACTAGCCTTTAAGTGTTACGAATTTAGGATTAATAATGTCGTGTAATGTAGCACAAATTGTAGAGAAGTTTTCATAAAAGTATATCTCAGATAAATGAAATGTTATGAAATATACAGACGTAAAGCACACATACGACCGTTCGAGTTATTAGGATATACAGGAAAGTTGTACCGATTAACTTCGGGAAACCATCGCTAGTGAAAAATTTAACTCTTAATGAGGGGTACACCTTTTAAAACCGAATTCAAATGAAAATATTTTCTACCTCCGAGTTTGTTAAATTACATCCATTTCTTTACATGGTGATAATATTTACTAAATCCAAAGCTGAAGGAAGATTCCCAAGAGCAAATGTTATAATTTGCAAACACCGGTAGAGGCTTTAATATACGAGTACGCATGGAGGTTATCATACAGCGCGGGGCATGTTATGCCTACTCGTCTTCAGATTCACGAGTATTGACGTTTAGGCTACTGTGTCTCGCTGATTTACCTAACTGGGGATATCTTGTTGGGCTGCCAGCTAAGTCTGGGCGGACTCAGATAAACGTTGCAGCCTCGACCTTAGTGCATGAAAAGCGCGCGTAGGGTCATCCTCCAGTGAAGTGCTTCGTAGAGAGGTTCCTCTACATAACAACTAATTTGTAATGTGCAAACGTGATGGCGGGAAATAACGTCGTCTATATAGTTCACGTACTAGGCTATCGTCTATATACTTCGCGTTTGGAGCAACATTGTATACAATCGCATTCAGGCATCACTCGAGCAATTTTCTCCTTTATCCCGAATAGTAAATATCCCATTGTCAATGTTATGAAGGATCCCTATTTCCTTCTATACTATTCACAAAACAATATTTCCCTCGGCCAAATCTGAAAATGTAATTTAATAAATTTGCAGGCGACAAAAATACGAAATATTCCCTTCTTTCCTACCTATCTCTCCCAGCTATCGCTTGCTCTGTTGTGTATCTAATTCCTATGGATTTCGCCTGCACAAGCGCCAGTCTGATACGCGACGATCGGATCTAAATTGGGTATTGTCGAGTACACGCACATTATTAAATACTTCCATTAAATCTTTCTAACGGTTCCTTAAATTCCTACACGAATCAGAAAAAAATACCTAAATGGCCACGCAATAGCATTTTTCTATGTGAATCGTCGACGAGGGCTAACTCAGAACGAATGCCTCTCGAGGGACTAATTAACACGACAGTCTTAATTACAAGGTCTGCTTGGAAATTAATTGACCAACCCTTCTTCGCGAGGGGGAGGGGGGCGAGAGGAGTCGACGAGGTGACAAGTTAGGTTGAGTAGTTGGGAAAGAATTGCATTTAAGGAGGAGTCAGTCTAATTGTTTCTCAAAGCTTTTCCTTCCCCAGGCTACGTGGTAAGGTTTGTTAGACACATGAATACGAGCAAAATATTTAATATCTTAGGACAATCTTTACAAAAATTAAAATTAATAACGAGTGCACTTTACTCACCGATACCCTGCGGATTCATCTCCGAATCATTTATCCGAACTTATGATTCAAATCACTTTTGAAGTTCCGACCTACTCATTCCCGAAAAAACTAAGACGGATGAAAAATAAAAATTACATCGAATAAGGAATTAACTATTCACTAAAATGTTTTCCCCAGGCGTTAAGAATTAGAATTTCAAATTCACGAACTGATGAAGACGTCTTTATGTACCTACCTTTCCATTGCTTCATTAAGTGAATCCAGCCCTACTTTCACTGCCACACTTAAAAGCGATTTAATCGACTGATCTAATGTTTCACTCGTCAGGCGACAAGAGGCGAAGCGGTCATGTTTCCGCCCCTCCAAAATTCTTTCTTTGAGGTGAGGGTGCAATGTGATAGGAGAGGAGGGCTGGGTTCGATTATCCTTGTGTTCCATGTGTGACGACCGATAGTTCTAGTAGTTCTACGCCGTCAACCGAAATCACCATTCTTAGTCGGGTGAGGGCCCACATTGAAGCGAACTCCGAGCAAGCGCAGGAGTGGGGAAATAATATAGTAGTACGCGGAGACGGCGAGTGGTCATGAAAATGTGGGAATGAAAAATAGTAAAAATGAGAAATTTCGACGGATGGCACCGATTTAGTGGGCCATTTGGAATACATAGGAATTAAAATTCAAAATTAATAAATGATGAATTGATAATTTTTCTTAGGTTATAATTTATTTTAACCAGTTACCTATTTCATACGCCACAACTTCAACAATGTCACAACGATCATAAACTGATATTTACCACTAAACCTGTGTTACTTAGTTAATTACCACAACTGTATTAAATCAGGTTTTTCCAAAATTTCCCCACCCACAGTTCCCTCGGATCAGGTGGCCGTCCAACCGAATGTATTCCACATCAACTCCGCCTAAACCTCTAACCACGAGAAATACAACTAAAACAATTACAATCTGACTTTTAAACCAATGAACCTCACGGTAGCCTAGCGCACTATTGCCGGCATCCCAAGGTTACCCATCAGCTGGATTTCCCGATTCTAGCATTATCGGAAGCAGTTCACGCGCAAGGATTCTTCCTTCCACGTTGAGGGCAATAATTCTGCGAGCCCTGCATTATAGTTGCGAGGCGAGGTCTCATCTAGTCCGTCTATACAATAGATCTAATTTTTCTCGGTGAGGCACCTGTCTAAAACTTTCTAAAAAAATTTTCGCGGTGCAGGGTGTTTCCACTAATTTCTCAGTGAAACATTAGGATGATGAGCCTTAACTAACGTTGGAAATCACTATCAGAATGTGTCTGGGAAAATTCGTAAGCAAACATGATTGAATTGCTATCGATGTTGTTTTTCGTTTTTGCCCAAGAAGATTTCTCATCTTCAATTTGTAGGTTTTATTGGATCAAGAAACTCATATTTTTAATATTTAATACAATACTTGAATTCTCGCTTTCTAATGCCAACCTAACGTTTCTTTCAATTGAATTTTTTTTTCAAATTAGTAAATAGGTGGGGGGAAAACCCATCCTGCTTTTCCTTTCTTGTTTCCTTGACGTTATTTTACATATGGTGAAAAACTAGTTGGAGATAAAGGGTATTATTCAATACGGCAGTTAAGTACGACTTTGCCATGAATGACAAGACAGTAGATTCTTTAAAAGTAGGAGAGCTAACATTTGTCTCCGGCGTGACTTCATGGAATTTGAAAAACATATTGAAATGAAATTGTTGAATTTTTAGCCATCACCTCTTGATAAGATGAATCAGTTCAAAATTCGGGCAATGTTTATATCTATACATTTTTATGTAGAAATATATATATCTATTTATATATGTATATATATATATATATATATATATATATATTCTCCGAACCTCGTGGGTAAATTGTTGAGGCAGTATATTATGAAGAAATGAGTTTTACATGAAATCAGTATTTTACAATCTATCCATTAATGACCCCATTTTAAGTATTGGTATAGCTCTCGTCCCGGAGTTCACTCAGTAAGGACAATGTCGCTGTAGGAATAATATTAATCGCAGTTACTCTGCTAGCTGTCGGTTATCGAACTCGGTATCTAAATTATTTATTGATGTTAAAGGTGAGCGCCCAAATGAAAACATTACCGGTCTGAACATGACAAATTATCAAACATTAAATTGGTAACCATTAAGTACCCCTTCCGGTGTTCATTTCAATATAATTATTGCCGATTGCCATCGACGGATGCTTAAATTATCTGTACTAGCAAGTACCGATGATATTTGAACTCAGGTTTCCGAGGTTGTAATATTTGTACCCAATGTCCCAATTGAAAAACAGTTGAAAATGCAACAGAAGAAAATTAAAAATGCAGCAATATTCACATAATAAAGAGTTTGTAATGGTACTGGAACAACTAAGTAGCATTCCATAACTACATGCCTGAAAGGGGAAAAATGTGAGCCACTCGTGTGCAGAAAGTATAAATTACAAATAGCCAAAATGTTTACATTCGACTACCTCTACACAAACAGGATTGACAACGGAACTTTCGGGACGGCAAAACAGCGAAGTTGGGATTAAGGATTACTTGAGAGGGTCACATTCAAATAACGGTAGCAGTGGTTACTCATGTACAAGTATGAATAAATACACCGTCGAAAGCCTAAATTGATTATTGGTTATCGTTTCTTTACGAATTAAGTAGAGTCGCACGGATAACCTAGAAAACCTACATGGAGCATGCCGCGAGTTAAACCCATTTATTGGTGCAAGGGGGGATTCACAGGGTTGTTGCTTGGTTGCTTGTTGTTAAGGAGGAAGGCATTTTGTAGGGAACCAGGAGCGTAGCAGGTTTCCCGTGGCCAGGATCAACAATGGTGGAATATTTGTTAAGTGTTCCACTATTCTCTGAGGAGACCCAAAGAAAAAAGTTGAGAAGCAACTGCGAATAGCACTGCAGTCCGACCTTCTCGGAAAATTCTTCGTGTTGATCAAACAATTCCCTTGCGAGAACGATAAATTTGTATTCAATTTAGAGACCACTGTTAAAAAACAAGTCATTTATTCAATGGCCAAGTGTAAGCAAAATATAGTTCCTTAGTTTGTCCACTTGGAAACAGTAATTGCTTGAGATGAAGAAAAATGCGAGGGTTAGTTGATTCAGCCCAAAATATCATGAGTTTCTTTTACAGGAATGACTCGGTTAAAATAGTTAAGAGAAGTAAGTTGAAGATGCATGAAGAGGAAATGAAAGAGAAAGGCTGCATGAGTTTCCTTTGCTGACCTAATGAGGTATCATGCACAGCTCGTTGGAACCCATTTTCCGGCATTCGTTAAAAGGTGACAACGAAGGCCGATGGCCGGTCCATCACGCCCCTCCTGCTGACCCCAAAGGGCTGCAGAGGGGGACGTCCTACTGATACCATGTTACAGCGATCCTTTAAAACAGGAAACCGCTGCCTTCGGGAAAAAAATCAGTGGAAGGATCGTGAAGAAGAATGATTCGTGATGAAAAAGATGGAAAGAGAGCGATGGAATGAAGCCATATAAGAAAGTATTAAGCACAATCCATTCGAACTAAATACTTTCTTACACAAATACAAGTATGCAACTAGTTCATAATTTACAACACATTAGACACCTGCATAAATTTTTTTTTCCACAGGAGAAAGTGCCTTACACCAAGAGTAAGCTATTACTAAGTTAATGTCGCATCCCTGTCTCTTTAAATGTCCTGCCTACATTGGTCGGCTAAAGTCACTTTCTCTAAGTGTGGTTGTTGCGTCCCTTAAGCCCCATCGGGGGCCCTACCGCGTGGGTGGAGGCCTTGTCTCGAACTAAGGGGGCTCCTGCACACTGAACCTGTGACGAAGGGGGGGAGGAGGAGACGAGTCCCTACCTTCGTAATTGATGCAAGGTCCAACGGCGGCCGTCGTTCTCCATCGGCGGTCCCGCGGTGCACACGCATCACACACATTACACACAAGCACTATTCACTTAAAAAAAGGCACCATAATGACCATGCACGACACATCACACACTAACACCATCACTTGCATCTTGCCAACAGTGGACGGAGCTGTCCATGGACGCCGCCTCATGCACAGGAACCTGGGAGGGCTCTGTTTGTGTAAGCGTGGTAATTATGTTTTATGTGTTGTGTAAAGGAATACCGTGAATTATGAGAGGTGACAGTGTAATTTGTTGCGCCCAAAAAAAGCCGATAAGAATATGCATGATATAAATTTAACTTTCGAAGTAAAAGCCCAGTGTATATGGAAGCAGAAGAATGAGTTTGCCATTTTACAATAAACCATTTTACAATTACCATTTTAAAATAACGATCCTCAGGTGAATTTATGCGGCGCCGTGAATATTCTCGACGGTAGAGTGCACAGTAGCTTAATATGAAATACGTGGCAGTCCCGTCTCGATCGGTACAACGGCACGAAAGGCGAATGGCAGTAAGATGACATGCGGGCTAAGAAAAGATAAATAATTGGAAGTATCAAGACCATGAGAGGGATGAAGATCCTCATTGGAACGCATGCCAACAGCACTATACTAGGTTTCCAAACCAAGGTATTTCTGTGTAAAACTTAGGCATATTTAAGATTTCTCTGCTGCGTACATTGCTATGAAGATACGGGGAAAAATTTGGAAAATATTTAATAGACTTGGATATTAAAAAGAGGAAATGGTTGCACGAATAGTAGGGGATAAAGGGACTTTTTAAAATTGCATCAGTTTCGTTAACAACATGAACTTTGGAAGATCAAAATTTACGAAATAGTGATTGTTTACAAAGGCGAAACAATAGATTTTTCCTCCGAACTGATAGGGTAAGGAATTCTAGAAGGAAATTTTTTCATTTTTCGGCGGCGTAAGTCCAGGACAGAAAAGCCTGGAGAGCCATTGCAAACGGAAGATACATCCGCCAGAGGTCACATTCCTTTGTCTTTTGTTGTTTGGAACACAATAAGAAGCGATGGGACTAAAGTCTCATAAAGTCCAAAGTAAAGGTAGTGATGACGTGGCTGGAGGGCGGGGAAGATGTCCCGACGCTCATGGTGTCGAGAGGAAAGACATCTTCATCACGTGTGAAATGTATGGAGCTGCACTCCGGAAGAAATACATTCTCTACAATCGACAATGAAGTAACGTCATCACGAAAACTGCTAGATACCGGGATGTGGGTTTATTATACCGCCGAATCAGCTTTCTTAGGAGGAGAAATACACTGCCGGGGTGAGAGATGAGGTATATACGAAACAATGGTAATGCATCAAGGAGGAGCAGTATTCGACATGAAAGAGAAGGGGTGAATGTGGCTATGAAGTTTGCAGCTGTACATGTGGTGCCGAATTACCTTCACAATTGAATTCAGGTTGAGACACGGAAAGTATGCAAAAACAGCCGCTCTTTGACAAGCTAAAGAAATATTATTTTGTACCTTCGAATATTATTCCTTCAATGCGGAGACGTGAAAATTTTGTGTAAAATGAATTATTACCGATGAAAATCGGGAAGGATTCCACAAAATATGATCCAATTTGAAATTATACTGGGAAATTATCCATGCCATGGATGAACTACTTGTATGTTGTAAGCAGTCGCAGAAAAAATTAGAGTCGGTTCAACCGAAATAATAGCCGTAGTAAAGGAAAAATAGAAATCTTGGAAGATTGGATGCCGATGATATTGAGAACGGTAAGTAAAACTTCAGGGAGCAATAATGGAGGTACAATCAGATTGCATTGGAGGAAGAAGTCTAAATCTGGTAGAAGATGCAGGCTGAGTTAAAAAGGATTAGGTTTTCAGTAACCTGAGTTAGCTGAGAAGTCACCTCGTGAAGATACAGATGCCAAGATACAGTTGTCCGGATAGCAGAATGCTAAGAATTATTGGAAGAACTGGGAGAAGGACTTGGGAATTGGAGAAGAACTCTATAGGTCACGTTAAGGACAGGGCGGATAGAGAAATTATTAAATGAAGACATCGAAACGGAAATATTCTTGAAGACATTTGTGATGTGGGTATTTATAAAATGATATGATTTGATGCCGTTTTGTCCAGCGATGATTTTTTTATTCAGAAGTTGGAGATAAAGTTGTGATCTCTCGGGGAGAGCTTACTGTGTTGGCCAATCCGGGTCATTATTTTAAATATGCAGCATCCGAAAAATAACCGTAAATTGAAGAGGGCAAGAATTCAGGTGTTTTCGAAATATTAAGGGACATTTTATCGACTGAAGACATCGAAGGATATTCCAACTCCCTAGGAGTCTTCTTACTGTGTCCCACTGCCAAGGAGGAGGGCGGGTGACCAACTGTAAGCAAGGCAGAGGGAAACGTGAGGCTCGACAAGGCGAAAATGCCATGGAGATGGGAGTGTGCCGGAGAACACGTGGAAAGAGGCAGCTGTGCCGACTGAAAAACTATTTGAAAAATGACAGGAACCAAGTAACAGGAGAAGGTTGGAGGGAGATGGTGCAATTTATGTGGGGGACGCTCACCAGCAACTGTCTGATCACACAACTGGGCTCTAGGATAACACAGAAACGCCATTCATCAGTGTACGGTAGGTGCCCACCAAGAAAAATTGAAAAGGAGACCTTACAAAAATGCAATGTCAAGAATGGCTTGCAGGAGTCATACCCGAACTAGGTAAATATATATGTGATGACTTCCAAAGTTTAAATAGAAAAGGAGAAATCAGAAGTAGTACAAATATTGTTCAGAAGGAAAATTACTCCGGCAGAAACTATGGAGTGTTTACAATAAATAACATTGGATCTCCAATGGCAATGCTTGTAGACACTGAAATAAAGTTAGGAATTTGAATGCAGAAAATCGTAATGCAATGGCTTATTGTTATCCTCGAGAACTGATGAAACATCATAATATAGAGATGGAGTACAACGAAGATAATTCCGTGGCAGAATGAGGATGGCTTCTCTGAAAAAGAATTCAAGCTGCTGTAAATCGGAATATAGTGTTTTGTCAGTTGATCGAATGCTATTTGCCAAATTTTGTCCTTTCAGATACAATGTGAAAAAAAATTATAAGGAACAACGGAGGGATGTCACATCCATCTGTTACAAACCACACCCTGCTGGATAGAGAAGTCATTTCGGTGAGGATACTCAAGTCAATTCAAACTTAGGAAAGTAGCAGTGTCATTTTTTCGAGTATGCGATGGTGTGTGGAGAATAAGTACGAAATAAATGGAATATGTTAATGTAAATGCACAGAGTATATAAAAAAGAAATATTGTGTTTGAGCTGTGGTATCTCCTAGCGATGAGTACACTTCAACACTTTCCAATAGGCAACAAGCACACCTGGCAGGTGAGCCGTGTACTTCCCCTTTAACGAGGCAAGCATCCGCACAGCATTGAACAAATTTAAAGTTAACGCTATGGTCAAATTTTCAATCGATTGAATTTTTCGGCACGAGGACGTGATATTTTATTACGGCGGCGGTAACAGGAGATCAAAATGAAATTCAGGGTAACTGCGTTTCGATCAGGACGGCGGTGACAACTGAATGTCATTGGAATGAAGTGCTGGTGAGTCGCCAAGAATTGACAAACCACGCTTGAAGTCGAGGGATTTGAATGAAACTTTCTTCGTACGTACAGGACCGATTCAATGAAATATAGCCACTTCCACTGGTGAAATGTTTAGCCGAGCATTGTAACTGAAGAATTCCTGGTGATGAATCTGCATGCATTCAGGTGACTTTTAGGTTACGTTGAATTTTGGAAAAAATTAGCGCAACATTGCAGGAAGGAAAGTGATGGAAACTGTCGCTGTTATATGCCACATTTGAAAAAATGCGAAATGCACCATGCAAGCCCGCAAAGTGGAAGACCAAAGAGTTATGGTTTGGAAAGTAAACGCATTGATGATCGCTCTGTTATGTACGTTGGAATAGACATTCGGGGAAAATGAAATGATGGAAAAACTCAACATATTAAAAGTCTGGAACGAGAAGTCGATAGTGCAACACGATAGGGAGGTTGAGGGAACGTTTGACAAAATTGATTTATGATTGGAAATTGACAAAATATTAACTCTTTGAAGATTTAAAATAAAGTATTCCTCCTTACCAAGAAGAAAAAAATTGCGAACTGAGAGGAAATTATTTCTTGAAGGAAACATTTTTTAGCGACACTTTGCTGAAACAAATCTGGAGGTAACCGTTACATGCTTTTGCATGTTAAAGTTGGATACCACGGAAGGAAAAATTCAAGGAAGAGATTTGGAACAAAGAGTCAAATACATGCAGTGCTGAGAGTGCGAGGAGTACTAGATGGACGAGTCTAATTAAATATGCAAGTCTTCCGGGAAATGCCAAATGAATTTCAATCATGAGGAATGTTAAAACGATTATGAGGCAAGAGGTTGAAATTCTAAATGTGCGGCATATTAGAAGTTTTGATGACATTATCGATCGACAGGGTGAAGCATACGTTCAGCGTTCCAAACAGTTTATGTGCCGGATTACAGTTTTTGGAATTGTTTCAATTGAATTTCCTGAACTGATGTGGAGAAACAGCGGCCATGTCTGTACACCAGTTGTCTAATTAGGAAAAAGAGTGCTCGGAAAGAGTGGAGAGGGAGTGATGACGTAGCTCGAGGGCAAGGAGATGAGGATACCGCCGCGCATTGTGACCCTAAGAAAGACACCACATCACATGTGAAATGTTCAGATGGAGTACATAGCGTCGACTTTGCTCAATGTAGGTTGTTGAATATCAATGTGAATTTAGAGAATTTAACCGATGGATTGGAGGAAATAAGGGAAAAGCAAAATCTAGGACACATTTTAAGCAGGGGACATGGAGAAGAAGGCTACTATATTTTTCAGAGAGCCGTGTTGGTAACATTTCCAACTACACCACGAGATCTTCTTTGACAAACCGAGCAAGAAGAGCTTCGCTTGAAACTCTTAATCGGAGAAAGTATTACATAACTTACTGAAGTTGTGAAGTCATGTCGTTAAACGCAGCAGAAAGTATGCCGTTGACCAAATTTGAAAATTCAATGACCAATCAGCTGTAGGGCGTGCTGGAGAAAAGGCAAACGGGAATATTATTTAAGGGAAGACATCTAATCTTTGGAAGATGACCAATGTTTGCTTAGTGGGATGTTTAATTAAAATTCGCCAGGTTTGAGAAGTACGAGTACCCGTACTGCGGCAGCAGAAGTATGACAAAAATTTGGGATAATTGAGAAAGTTCCGTCTTCTTGGCAATTCCCGTCTTTCGAACTGCGCAGCATGAGAAAAGTATACACTTAGAAAGAAGTAATAATTGTAGGAAAATAATTGTTACCGAGTAATAAATTGCAAATTATATCAATTGTAGAGATGGAAGATATTCTAACTCACTTTTGAGTGAGGGTGAAAGAAAGAGAAAAGAAAACTTAGCACTTCCACACACTTTAAATATAACACGACCATGGTTTCGATGCGGCGCATCATCATCAGGTACAATACAACAAATTGTTTCAACCTATATAGCCAGTAGCCAGGTAGGGGAAGTTAGGGAGAGGGGTGGTACTGAGGCAAGCATTGGTGGGTGAAGGGAAGGTGAGGGAGAACTATTGGATGCAGACGTTACAAAGGGGGGTGTTTGTTTGCAATGGTTGACCTTCATTAACGGAGGGTCGGTGATTGTCACTGCCTTGGTGGGGGAGGGGACGGTGTGGGGAGGTAGCCTTCATGGACCCCTTCGAAGGGGTCTATCAAGTACCCTGTTCATTCGTTGTCTCAGGCGTGACGTCATGGAATCGACTTAACATAATGAAAAGAGAAACTTTATAATTCCACATAGATTTATTAGACGGGCGACCCAGGTTTCGACGTGGCACGTCATCATCATCAGGTCATGACCTGCTGATGATGACGTGCCACGTCGAAACCTGGGTCGTCCGTCTAATAAATCTATGTGGAATTATAAAGTTTCTCTTTTCATTATTATACCCTGTTCATGTGGGAAAGCCTACATCGGGGAAACCTGCCGGGCTATGAAAGTTCGGATGAAAGAACACCTCCGGGCAACAACGAATAAATAGTTTCACCTGTCGGCCATCTCCGAGCATAAATGGAGTGAACACGGTCACGACATTCTATTCTATGATGCAACAATAATAACTAAGAAAAGTAGATATTACCCACGCCTAATTAGAGAAGCTATTGAGATAGCCAAAAACCCGGCGAATTTTTTCAATAGAGATGAAGGCTACCATCTCCACAACGCGTGGAAGAGAGTCCTTCGAAAAAGGACCAATCAGAGAGTAGCACCTGGACGGGACCACCTATATAAGGACGGCCAAAATCCGAGTCCCTCAGAACACGCTGTGTTTCTAACACTGTTGTTCTGCTCTCGGTGTCTCTTCGGAGAAGCCATTTTGAGTCTCGAGTGTGGCCGAGGTTTCCCTTGGGAAACATTCTCATCTTTTCCCTCCGGGAATTGATTAAGTTGCCTATCTTGTGACCTTATTACTGGTGAAGCGTAGGGTCAGCTCCTCTGACGAGTAAGTGTCCTTCGGGACCGAGGGGCCCTACGTCTGACCCAAGGAGGGAGGAGAGGCTCTTGAAGGGGGTGGGTAACTAAGAACCACCTTCTCACCTTCGAGTGGTGCTCGAAACTTAGCTTGTTGTCTCGTTTGGGGACTTGAGGAAGAGGGCTCTGACCTCATTGCACTCCTCTTGAAACCAAGCGGGTCCACTTCTTAGGGATTCAATTAGGGAATTAGGGCCCGGAATAGTGGGGGGAACCTGGGCAAAGACCCACTGTGCCCGCACTGCTTGCAGTCGGATCGGTGGGATTGCTTTTGGGACCTTCTTTCTATCCGGATCTTAGAGAGTAGGATAGAGCGTAGGTAAAAGAGAAACAGAAGGGAAAGATCAGGCGGGAGCGAATATCTCTTCGGAGATGATTCGCTCGCCCGCTAAGAAGAAGGAGGCGACCACAACACCAAATATGGCTACAGAAGAACTCAACGTGCTAGATAAAAGGCACATCCCATTACCACCGGCAATATCGTCTGTTCTCTTTAGAAGAGAGACAAGACAGGAATTACGACCTGAGACTCCACAAAATAGAAATCAGATTAATGATGCTGCTGATTTTACAGGATACAGGCAGGGACAGGAGGACATGGATACTAACATGGAGGAGGGTGGAATATTCATCACTGTTGCGGAGAGTAAAAACAAACGAAAGAGAAGCAACACCATTCAGACTTCGCCAAATTCAATAGAAGTTAACAACCGATACGACCCACTAATAGGACAATGCCAAGATGGTGCCCGAAGATTGCCTGAAGGAAACAATTCACCAGGTGGTGTACCTAAAAAAGGGAAACGTCCACCACCCATTATCATATATGAAGTAAAAGATCAAGCAGCCTTCGTTAAGGCAATTAAGGATCAGGCCAGAGACCAAATGTTTTATCTGAGAAAAGGGAAAGAAGGCTGTCGCCTTCAATTGACTAACGAGGCCGACTACATGAAAATTAAAGATTTCCTGGATAAGTCAGGTGCACAATATTCCACCTGGGCAACGAAAGAAAATAAGATTCAGAAATATGTAATTCACGGACTGAGCCCAAAAATGGACCTTGATTACATTGTAGAAAATTTAAAAGAACAAGGAATACCTGCCCTGAAAGCGCTGCCCCTAGGCAAAAGGGACGACATATATACAGTCACGGTACAAATGGGGAACGGCTTTAAAGCTAGCAGGATTGGCGAAATATATTCCATCTGCCATTATCAAGCTAAATTAAAAGTGTACCGATACGACACTCCTCAAATGTGTTATCGATGCAATAGATATGGTCACGGCTCCAAGGGATGTACAGCTGCACCTAGATGCTATAAGTGCGCAGGGCCACATGAAGGACGAGACTGCACCAAAACACGGGAAGATAAAGCCACTTGCTGCAACTGTGGAGGAGATCATGTCTCATTTGCGAATGCTTGTCCCCTTAGACAGGAAAAAGTCAAGGCATACCAAAATGCCAAGACGCCCAAGGCCCTGCCATCTTATAAGGATGCACCCTTACCAGCGGTAAACGCATGGAATAGAACTCCAAGAGCCGCAACGGAAAATGTACATAGAGAAAGACCAGTTCCAGCGGGATTTGAGGCGACGACTCCGTCAAATGTAGAAGGAAAAAACGACGAGCACATTACACAGCAAACAGAAAAAGGGAACGAGGAACTAAGAGCAATGATGGCGGCTCTAACAGAATTAGTCAGAATGATGCAGACACAAATGTCCGCCATCACAACGCTATTAATGAGGCTCTTACCCGCAAACCCATAATGGATTACACACCATTACGAAATACCTCAATGACCGTGACCATTTGGAATGTAAATGGTGGTTTAACAGGAAAAATTGACGAATTGCTACATTTTCTAGACAACAAGAAATGCAATATCTGCCTACTGAGCGAAACGCATTTAGCACCCAGAGAAAACATCAATATTCCTAACTGGACAATAATCAGAAAAGATCGTGATGACAACGGCAAGAAAGGTGGCGGTGTTGCCATAATGATTAGAGAGGGAACACAATACAATTCTAGTGAACCGCTTGACACCAAGACTATTGAAACAGTGGGGATAAGAGTGGCGGGCTGTAAGATATATAGCTGTTACCTCCCGCCCTCGAAGAGATTGCATGCTGATGACCTCAGAAAAATATTTTCTGGAGATCCTACAATTGCAGCGGGAGACTTTAACGCTAAAAGTCCCCAATGGAATTGTAGGACTGAGAATTGTAGGGGCAAGACGTTAAGAGCCTGGACATGTGACAACAAGGCAAGGATAGTTGCTCCAAACAACAGTACGAGACCAATGAGGAATGGAGTGGGAGATGTGATCGATATCGCCATTCTTCACGGTCTCACGTTAAGAGCAAAAGCTACTACAGCCATTGCACTACCTAGCGACCATTTACCTGTCATCCTACAATTAGGAAAAGGACCAGTGATGCCAGTTCCAACCACTGACAGACTCGTTTACGGGAAAGCAAATTGGGAGCTTTTTCGTAAAAGAGTTGCCGACTTACTTCCAGTCACAATACCAAAGCCAAACACTCCCACCGAGCTTGACGCGATGGCGGAAACCATCACCTCCGTCATTAAGAAAGGTATAGAAGATGCAATTCCTCGTGGGACCAAGAGGAACTCAGACTTCCTTTCTCTACCGCCAGAAATAATACAAAAGATTAAAGAGAGGAATCGTCTCAGAAAGCGGTACATTCGCATTGGAACCAATGACCTGAGACGAGAATACTACAAACTAAAACACAATGTGCGAGACGACATTAGAGAGCTAAGGAGAAAAAGGTGGGAAGACAAACTGGCATCACTGAATATGCAGGATGGTAGCATTTGGAAAATGGTCAGGGAAGAAAGACTCCGAAATTCAGGCAGGGAAAAGATAACTGTACTGAAAGCGCCAAACAAGAAATTGACTACTGCTGAAGAGAAAGCCGATCATATGGCAGCATATTTAGAAAGAGTCTTTACAACCCCTCATGGATTGGATGACGACGGAGAAGATAGTGTTGAAGACTACAGAAAAGATGACGATTTTCCACAAATTGAAATTGACGAGGTAGTGACAGTATTGAAAAACCTACCACTACGAAAAGCCACTGGAAATGATAGAATACCTAACGAGATCCTCAAACGCATTCCCAGAGCTGCAGGATTATATATGCTAGAGATTGCGAACTCGTCCATCAGACTAGGCCATTTCCCGAGCCCATGGAAAAAATCAGTAGTAGTGGGTATCCCAAAATGCGGCAAGGGGCCACTTACTGCTGATAAATATAGACCATTATCACTACTCTCCGGACTAGGAAAAATTTTGGAGAAATTAATCCTGCCATTATACAAACGAATCACTGATGACAAGGGAATCATCCCACCGGAACAATTTGGCTTTCGGGAGGGGAGAGGAACGGAGCAACAGCTACATAGAGTTGTTGAATTCATCGCCGACAGCTTTAATAGAAAAGCATACTCTGCCGCGGCGTTCTTGGACATATCCAAAGCGTTCGACAGAGTATGGCATAAAGGACTTATTAGGAAGATGTCTGCGATGGGTTTCACCTGCTGGCAGATAAAATTAATTAAATCATATCTCAGTGACCGAACCTTTCGAGTAAGGTGGGATAACGCCCTGAGCAGGGAAGGAATGATCTCTGCGGGAGTTCCACAGGGATCAGTTCTTGGTCCGTTCCTTTTTAATTTATTTACGGCAGATGTCCCTAATATAGGAAAACATGGGAATACTATGCTAGCTCTCTATGCTGATGATGCAGCCATTATCTGCCGAAGCGTTCAGGCTAAATACGCAGCGAAATACTTACAAGAGGCAGTTAACAGCCTGGCAAAATGGTATAGAGAGTGGAGGATCGATTTAAACCCAGTAAAGACACAAGCAGTAATCTTCTCCCGAAGAACTATAGACTACGTAGATCCCTTAAACATCGAGGGAAATCCAATCCAATGGAAAGACACGGCGCTCTACTTAGGAGTGACTTTAGACACAATGTTGCACTTTGCCCCACACATAAGAAAAACAATTCTCAAAGCAGCTGGTAGTAGAGCAGGCCTTTCATACCTGCTTAGATCAGGAAATGTTGATAGGCAATTAAAACTTAAATTATACACAGCATGCGTAAGACCTATTATCACATACGCCAGTACGGCATGGGCAGGCATGGCGAATGTGACAGCAAAATTAGAAATTAAGCGGTTTGAAAAGAAAAGCCTAAAAATGATATTACGACTACCAACTAACTACCCTGAGAAGGACCTTTACACAACGGCCGGAATAGTAGAAATTGAGAAATACATTAAAAACAAAGCAATCAATTTCTACAAAAAACAGGAAACAAAAGACCACGAAATTCTCCGAAATATTGGGAAAAACACAGTTTCCAAGGTATGGGATGTCCATAAAAGACCAAGGGCGATCACAGAAGAAGACAAAGACCAACCATTACCCAAGGCAAGACGCCGAGATAGTTGAATAAATATATATTAAAAAATTAATTAATTATTAGAAAATGCTGAAGTGTTAATCAGCAAACAAAAAGGTAAAGTCGCTTGTCGAAAACTGCCCTTATTGGGATAAGCCACAAGGGCGGCAATCCCAACTAATCATTTGGTCACATCCATCCCTCATCTTCGACCTGAAGACGCCGGATGAAACTTCGGCGAAACTGTTGTCGGCTTCAAACAACAACGCGGTAAAAACCCGAATATGCAGAATTCTGCTAGTGTACATGTTGGAGACGTCGAAGGACACCATAATACACTTCGACGGTAAAACCATATTCGATAACCTACTCGCGAGCTCGTATGAGTTCTAAAGCCTTCCATTCCATGTTACACAGAGTATGCAATATCCCAATGTCTACTCACAACAAACACAGAGAACTCCGCATCATAAAACAGATTGCAGTCAACAACGGTAACACTGAAACATTGATTGACAATATGTACAACAGAAAACAAACACAAATAGCCCGGAATTCCATTTATCACATATCCAAACCGGACGAGACCCAATGGCGAAGAATTCCTTTCCTTGGCCATGTCTTACTCAAAATACAACAAATACTCTCAAAAAACAATATCAAAGCCGCTTTTTACAATTCACGTATTTTGAAAGACTTAATAGGCTGACCTAAAGACAAAATTGACGTCATGCAACAAAGCGGAGTTTACAAATTCAATTGTACAGACTGCAACGCCATCTACATCGGACAGACTGGGAGGACTTTCGACATTAGGATTAAGGAACATCCTTCATGCTTCAGGAAGAAAGACAACAGATCACAATTCGCCAAAAACCTCTTAGACTACAATCATTCCAGTAATTTCACAGCAGGCATTTGGGAGTCCCTTCAGTCCGGTAATCTTGAGGTGGTAAACGATATCCTTTACCTCTCGCGTTCCCCTCTCCTTAAATTCTTGAATGCCTCCCCACACCGTCCCCTCCCCCACCAAGGCAGTGACAGTCACCAACCCTCCGTTAATGAAGGTCAACCATTGCAAGCAAACACCCCCCTTTGTACCGTCTGCATCCAATAGTTCTCCCTCACCTTCCCTTCACCCACCAATGCTTGCCTCAGTACCACCCCTCTCCCTAACTTCCCCTACCTGGCTACTGGCTATATAAGTTGAAAAAATTTGTTGTATTGTACCTGATGATGATGCGCCGCATCGAAACCATGGTCGTGTTATATTTAAAGTGTGTGGAAGTGCAAAGTTTTCTTTTCTCTTTCTTTCACTCTCACCATGAAGGAATTCCACAACGTTAAGCCTGAAACTGTTAGCTTCACTTTTGAGTTTTCCCAGGACGTCACACATCCAAAAACATGCAAGGGCCGAGTCGAAGGAAGCCAGAGGGAAACAGGAAACTTGCCAAGGGGGAAATGGCGGGGGTTGGGGGGCGGGTAACGTAATGCGTAGAAGGAAGCAGCAGGTGGAGTTATCGGTTGAAAAACTATTTTGACGACTGTCATGAGTCGAAGTAGCAGAAGATGATAAGAGTAGAAATGAAATAGATACGTGGACTGCTCAACATCCATGATCATATAACATGCACACCTTTGAATAAAAAATACCGATACAAATGAAGCCCAAGATAGGAGCTCGCAGTTATAAATCAGAATAGTAATCCTCAAAATATAGAATGTCGTCAAGTTTAACCAACAGTAATCATACAAAGACGAATCAAAGAGAAGTTGGCAGGCTTCATGAAAAAAATGAACGCATTAAATCCAGAAAGCAGTGATGAAAAATGAAAAATTAAGATTAATTGCCAAAATTGCTTTCGTGGAACCAATGCCATGATTACGAGATTTGAGTACAATCTCCAATAGAAATACTTGAAGACAATAACCGAAGGATAGTAATTTTAATGCCAAATATGACACATTTAATAATACGCTTGAGGAAAGAAAATTATGGAATATGCTGCTTTGCGAAGGTGGTAAGTGAAGATTATTACCAAAACAATCTGTACAGTCCACAATTATTTTTCAATCCGTTATGAATTATGGAAAAGTCGTAAGTTGAAGTCTTAGGATACAATACATTAACAAAAACAATAATACAATATAATGTGTTGTGCAATCAAGACATTTCCGTTTCGGGAAAGGTTGTGATTTACCCGAGAAAAATTTGAAGCCACTGAATTAACGAACGGATTATTTATTTGGAGATGAGAAATACTTGGATAATTTGACTGATTATTTGGACTTCTCTGAAGCCGTATCAAGATACACAGACATAAATAAGGTACAATTAAGGCGTATTTGGTCACAAGTAAAGCCTCCCAAATTGAAGAAATCGTTTCTTCGAACGAAGAAATGACTTCGAACTTTGAACGTTGATCTTCTGCCATCGCATAGCCGCCAGAGCGAACTAGGCGGACATCAGCTGGGAAGACGCGAGACTTTGGAAGAGAGAAGTTAGGTGGAGGTAGGGACGGGTCATACGAGAACGCAAGGGAAGACCCTGGGAGGGGGGAGGGGGCGATGGCAGAGTACAGGCGGACTAAGGTGAGCTCTTGACTGAAGAGAATCTAAAGGGGGTGGGAGAGAGGTTACAATTATTTGTTGTAGTTAAGCGTATGTACTTGCGTGCTTGTGGAGTGAAGGTAGGTGGATGTGCGTTTGCATGCGCGTGGAATTATGGGATGTTACTATGAATGTGTGCACTGCTGTGGATTGGGGTTTGCATGTGTGTGTTGGTTTTGAATGCGGTATTTCTTTTTTCCTTTTTTGGGTGGTGACCTAATACCCCCCGCCACACGCCCCTGCGGCGGCTAGCGGGGTATTATGTAGATGTAGATGAGTCCTCACCCCGATAACCTTAGCGAAACGCAAAGAGTTATTCATAAGAGAAAGTTTGAGAGGCTATCCAAAAGTGGTGATACATGTAGCACAACTTATGTCCCAAGATAAATCCATCCCGAAATGAACGAGTAAATTATTAGGTGGATGAGATGAGTGAAAGAAGAGTGCAATTATACCACCACTGGTCTTTCAAACGGGTGGCAGCCGGATAAGTTGACCAATAGAAAAAAATGGCCAAATTAATACAAGAATTTGGGTGATAAATGAATTATTTTTCCGGACGAGAATTAAATTCAAGAAAAGTTCGCCAATAGATATGCAGAAATCACATTTAAACTCATTCATGACAGAGATGAAAATTCGAACGAAGATTCGAAAACGAAAATTCCTCCCAGCACAACGCCTGGTGGGACTCAGTCGAGTGACAAGAGAGTGCAGCTGACCGTGCAGTCGGGTCAAGTGGTGAAGGAATTTTTTATCCTCAGGGCATTCGCGTAGTTGAATAGACGAAGTAACAAACTCAACAGAACCAAGCCCTGGCAGCACAAACTAGGGAGAACGACCAGAGAATTTTTAAATCGAGATCTGAGTATTTATATGCAAATGCGACGCCAAGTTAACGAGGTCCTTTCGGGCGGAATCAACAGTAGTCACGTCAAATAAAAACAAAATTTTTCATTGAAAAAGAAGACCTCGGAACCAAAAGTTGAATTGAAAGAATTTGGCCGAATGCTTAAAAACTTATTAGAGAATGACAATGTCAACCTTTCCAAAGAAAACACGTACCTAATGGCGAATGTATATTTGAACAGACGAAGTAACAAACATAACTGAAACACAAACTAAGGAGAACCACGAGAGATTTGTTAAATCGAAATCTGGGTATTTATAAGCAAATGCGACGCCAAGTTAACGAAGTCCTTTCGGGTGGAATCAACAGTGGTCACGTCAAACAAAAACAGACAATGTTTAACTTAAAAAGAAGACCTCAGGATCACTAGTTGAATAGAAAGAATTTGGTCGAATGCTTAAAAACTTACAAGAGAAATTGTCAACTTATTCAAAGAAAAAAATCTTACATAATGGCGAATGTATAATTGGGTAGCTGCGTGCTAGTGTTTTGTTGGTCCTGAAACAAAAAATCGCTTGCTAAATAGTCAAACAATCACGCAGTTTAAAATATCTACTACATACATAGCTTAGTTAAATTATCGGACAATTACATACAGTTAGTTCAGAATGTTTTCAGTAGCAAAGGATTTAGAAATTTTCCTTTTTCTTAAAAGCCTTCAGAAATGTGTATACTGGCATGAACCACTAGTTGTCAGAAACACGTGGTGGTATGAAGACGAGTCAACTCTAATTCCACTGATAATTTCATTTAAAGGCATATCCCCGTGGAGTTAACGCCACTCACCTGGCTTCGAAAAGTGGACTTCGTAACTCACCAGCTGATATGGACTACTTCCTTCACTAAACACAGGCAAGAAGAAAATTAAATTGGTTGCGGTCCAAGAGGGTGAGCGGGAGGGGATGAAGGGAGGGTAAATGACAAGGTAGGGGTAGGGTGTGAGGGAGAGCATTGGGGGAAGAGAAGTGTGGGTGGGGGCATAGGGCAAGGCTACGATCAAGAGGAGGGGCACAGAGAGGGGGAGAGGGGGGTAACTGAACGCAAGAAGGGCAGCGACGTGTCGGCCGGCATGGTTGCGAGCGGGGAGTGGAGGGACGGGGTTGAAGGTGAAAGAAGGGCCAAGTCGAAATGACCACGCCATGGGTCGGATCGTCGCTGCGGAAAAATCGCAAGGGATATGAGTCAAATGATGAGGAGGGTGGTTTGGAGAAGGGTGAGAGGAGGAGCGTGCCTGAGAGGTTGGCAAAGAGAAGAAGACGGTGAGAGCGGGTGGGGGAGGAAGAGAAGTGAGGATGAGAGAGGAGGGAGGCACACATGAAGAGAAAGGGGGGTCGACCGAATGCTCTGAAGGCAGCGGCGAGTATTCTGGTCGTGTTGCGGGCGGGGATGGGGAAGAGGGAGGGCTGGCGAGGGAGGGCGGGTGGGGGGGGGCGAAAGGCGCGCCCAGGCTGACGATTCCTCAGAAAGGTACAAATGGGGGTCCCGAAAAAGAAGAGCGACGCCTCGTGCCGTCATCCTCCGGCTGATTACACAGGCCACGGCACGGCCTCCCCTTCCCCGCTCGAGGGGGAAGGGGAGGCGTGGCGTTGCAGTGACTAGGAAATCGTCCCGCGCGCGTTGGAATCTCCGCCACCCTCCATCCAACCCCTTGCCCCGTTCTCTTTTCGACGCGGCTAGTAATTCTAATAATCTTAATTAGTTTTAGATCATTACTTCAAACATCTAGCCATGGATTTTGAATAATGGAAGAAGAATTAAAAAGGTCTTAAGAAATACATAACATTACAATAAATCCGAGAAACTATTTTGCGTCCTGAAACTCACCAAGTAGAATGAATAGTTAATTCGTTTGATTTTTTCTAGGCAGGACAAGAGGAAGAAAAATTTGATTGGGTACGAACTGTATGTATCCACGACCTTACTCATAGCGTACACATTCTTCCTGTCACTACGAGGATTAATAAACTGATGAGCGCATTGAAATCAGTCATAGGTGAAGATAAACGGGAATGAAATTATTGTTTCGAGTATGTAACGAGTGTCACCAGATACCCTTTGTTAATTTTTATTGATTCAGAAAATACAAAAATAGAGAACATAGAGTGAAGTCATCAGCATCGAAATCATACGCCCAGTAGACGACAAGTTAGTAACAAGTGAAACAAAGGAAACATGGAGCAGGAACTCAAAAAGAAAAACGTACGCGAATGTGTCTCTAGCGACGAACGGAATGAGTAAATTTAGGGTTGTATGTGAGTCGCGGTAGTTCAGGGATAGAGATTTCCACTACTGAGTGGAGGGCCGGGGTTCGATTCCCGGGTGAGCCTCATTGGGCACCTGTGCCACCCAAGCTATGTGATTTTTCGTGTACCAGATCTTCCTGAGAAACCATTACCGGCACAGGGAAAGGAACTGGCCCCCATACACTGAAGTCTGAATTTTACACGCCGTTGGTCTTAGTACTGGGTGAACCTTATCATCCCCTACCCAATCGAGCTTCGAGTTAATTACTGTGTTAATGGTTTTTATGGTATCTGGGGTCAATTCTAAAGGTGTGAGCAAATTTTAAAGAGAAAAATGATGGGAAGATATGGACGAGAGTTCCCAGTTAGAAGGCATTGTCCACCACGGCGAATGCAGGAGGCAAGGCGAGGACAGAGTCCCAGGTCAGGAACCAGGAAAGACATGCACTGAAGGAAGTCAGGACTTGGGTCGTATTGGACAGGAAAATAGACGATTGTTAATTTAAACCATTATAGTGGATACAATCCCCTGCTCTCTGGAAAAAGTCTTCAACTTTTCCTGAAATATGAACTCAGCTAAGTACGCCGTTTCACCCCGTTAACTTCTTCATGCAAGTCATATTGCGTGTATGTCGTTGAGCAAATCGTCCTTTGAAATTTTGCAATTATGTAAAAAATCGTGAGGAATTGGATCAAAACCACATTTTTATAAAATAATATTAACACGGAGAATACGAGGAGGAGGTTTTTGGAGAGGACCAAAAACATTTTCAGGAAAGTCAGAAAGATGAGAGCAATTTGATTCCCTTTGATGCAACGTTAAAATAATTATCTTTTAAACATTAAAAAAGGTAAAATACTATTTGAACGAATCCGTCTTCTGGCCAAGGTCCTCCACCAGAAAATAGAGCAATACGAAAATAACCCTCGAATTAATAAGTCCTATGGGTCCTCGCGGACCCATGAATACCTTGAGGTCATCAGTACGCACCTGCAGCCACGATCTATCTGATCTATCCCAATCTGATCAACTCTTAAGAAATTAATTTTCCTCTCGATAATTGTATCCCAATTCCACTTTAGCTGCGTGTGAAATCAAAATTATTGTTCTTTATTCCTCACATTGTTCTGTAGGCCGCCTTCCCCTTTTTTGATTAAGGAATTAACTCACATATGACGAAATCTTCCGGGCAAATTTCCTCCCTCATAAATGCCAGAAAAGAGTTCATAGAAAAACTCTCCCTTTCACGTTCTCCTTAACATTCAAATAGTTTCGCAGGGAAGTGGTTAAACCCCACATGCTTATTTCATTTCAATTTCCTATATGTCCTTTATATTTCCTGGTTTCCTTATGACTATGACCCAAGTCATAAGGAAACCAAGGTCTAGGATAGGTGTATCATGATCTACGCCATATATTCTTTCCATGTTTAACCTTGCTGGTCTAACGTCTTTACCATATAGTTCTTCTATGTATTCCTTTCGACTCTCATCTCTCTTGAATCTTCCCTGATTCACTTAATAATTATCCTGACTTATCTTTGATTTTTTCACGTTGGTCCCCTCCCGAAAGTACTTTCATCTTGTTGCAGAATGCACCAAATTCTCATTTCCGTGGTGAACTTACTAGATTCTCAAACCACGTTTTTCACCACGCTTTTTCGCCCAATTGCCTTCCGGCCTCGGTTTATAGATAGTAAGCGTAGAATCTCTTTCTACTCTAATAAGAGTAGAATCTTTTTGTAATATCTTTTAACTTACCCTGTGTTTACATTATGAGAAAAACAAAAATTTGCACTTCTCCACAGATTTATTTGTAACGTACGATGCGTTTCAGTTCATCGAACCATCTTCAGGTGCAAGACGGTAGAAGACAAGAAGGTAGAATAGGGTTCGATGAACTGAATGCGTTGTAGGTAACAAATTAATCTGTGGAAAAGTGCAAAATTTGTTTTTCTTATAATGACCACCTTCCACTATATCTCGTCTGAATCTTTTGAAGTCACAAGGGTTGTATGAAAAGTATCATGCAAAGTTTCGGCCAGGACATCCTTCAATCCTTTAAAATTCGGCGAATCATACCCAACGCCTCCGCACCCGATCTTTCCAGTGCAACACAAAATATATACCGCTGTTCAATCGTTCGCTGCATTTTGCGCTTGCACCGTGTCACTCGATAGGGGTACATTAGAAACACGATCTAGTCTAAACGAACTCTCGCAGGCAATTGGCGCTTGGTGTGTGTTGAAGGTCAGATCCCCAACCACCCAGCCTGCACGGTGAGAGCGCGCTGCGCTCTGTCTAGTCACGTCAGAAAAAAAAATACGTTCCCGATACTTTTTTTTACAAATCTTGTAACTACAACGGAGGAAAACTGCCAGAGGACTTCGAGAAGAGATTGATGTGTAATTGCAATACCGAGGATCCCAAGTACTGACAATCGAGCTTCGGCATCATCTATTGTCTCATGGGGATAAAGTTTAGGTAGGAGCTGCAGGACATTAATTCTCAGGCTGTGAGAAAATAAGTGAAGAGATGGGAGATGCAATATTGTCGGGCGTGCACAAATGTCGAGGGCATATGCACATCGTAAATAACTGCTTCTGCAAATGGGTGGCAGCATTTCCTTTTCCCTCTTCCTTGTTACTTCCAAGTAAACCGCATTTAAATTACTTTATATTTTTCAAGTTTCATATCTGTTCCTGGGTTCTTGAAATTTGCGCAAATGCCTTCTATTTTAAAGGGCAGTACTGATGAGTGAGATATTTGTCAAAATGTAGTGTGTACTGGAATGACGATGTCTTTGTTAGTTCTCAGGGCTAATTAAATTTATTTTCCAAAAAGGTAACCCTAATTGTGAACTTTAGCCGCTGTCAGGTCTGGTCGTTTCAACATCCCATCCCACCAGTGCCAGAGATCTCAATTACCAGTGGTTATGGTCGTTAATGAGGGTTGTGTCTGCAAAGACTGTGTTCCACTTCGACAGGAAGTGACCTCTTCCCAGTGAGGCCTTTTTTCTTTCCTCTTTTCCCTCTCAACCTTCAGTTCACCAGTCTCACACTCTTCTGCTTCAGCTGGATGCGTCGAGTCCGGGATCCACGAACTCCGGGATAGCGATGAGTCCAACCGCTTCGATCGGCTTGCTCATCCCGGCAATCAGAGCGAACTGACGAGACCAAATGCCCGTCGGCAGGTAAGTGAGGGACCTTGGGGGGGAAGGCGGGGGAGGCTAAGAGGGTTTACTGAGTGGGAGAATTCGCACAAGAGAGAGTGAAATCGAATTAGGGCGATGGAAAAGGAGGCGGAGAGATTTGTTAGCCCATTTCAATTCCGAACGTGCGCGTTTCTTCGCAGGGCTTTCCATTGGAGCGAACTGGAGTCATATGCTAAACCGCTCCCTTCCTCGCCAAAAGCTTGAGTGCCGAGTGAACGTGCAGCTGCCTCCAAGACCACCAGCCAAAAATGCAATTGCGTGCCCCTCCGGAAATGCTAAAAACAGAAATGGCAAAAGAAATATGTTGGCACCTCCGTACGTATTACGAACCTGAATATTTCCTTAGTTTACGTAACAGCAATGCAACTTGTACATAACGGGGAGGGTGGGCTGGATGGAGGGTCAGAGGAGAGGGGGAAAGTAGGGTTGGCTAGGGTGAAACGGCATTGCCAACCCGCCTTGGAAGGGCGATGAGTCAACTGCGTCCCATCCGACGGACTGTGCAGTGCACTGGGATATCCTTGGGTAGCATTCAATTCCTCTTTTGCGGTGACATCTCTTTGGTTGGTCTCAATCCCCCTACCCTCATCTCCGGAGCCTATCCACTCCCAGTCAATTGGCATTCGTCACATTATTATATTTTGAAAGAAGATCGGAAGTGGGACCTTTTTTTCTGAAATTATTTCACTTTCCAAAGTCAGTGCTTCAAAAACCGAGCATAACGTTTCTGAACATTCTAATGCATGATATGAAGAACGGAGTGAAAAAAGTCGTGCTTTGCCCATAATAATGCAATCAAAATCAGAATTCACAATGCATTATACAGGTACAAGTGAGAGCATACTTGTCTGAATGTTAGAGCATAGAGACCCTTATGCTTTCACGTGCCATTTGTCCACTAACTAGAATACATGGAAACAATTAATACATTTCATTATGGCTTGTTAATCAACATTCGGATCGACCGTAGTTCAGCGTGACACTTCTTGTCGTACCAGAAGCGGCAGAGTTGAGGTCAGAATATTGATGATCCTGATAATCACTTCAGCTGCGTGGAAAATCAAACTTATTGTTCAGTAGTCCTCACATGATGTAGTCGTTATCTTTTTCGGAAGAGGAACCAACACTGATCTCACAAAGTCTTCCGGCCAGATTCCTTCCTCATAGATACTACGAATCAGTCCATATATGAGGTCTGTCCAATAAATACGCGAACCGAGGCCAAAACATTTCATTTTGCTTTATTTAATCTACATCGATTTCGCACACTTCAAAGTATTCTCCATTCGTTGCTATGCGCTTATGTCATCGTTTTTCCGCTGTTTAAAGCACCCTTGGAAGTCCTCGTCAGACTTTTTAGTTTTCTCATCTTGCTTTATTAAGTTCACATCTTTCCAATGCCTTTCTCCGCATCACATTTGTGCATTTTGGGATTGGAAAAAAGTCGCATGAGGCGACATTAGGCGAATAAGGAGAATGATCAAGGATGGTGATTAAAATTTTCACCAGAGACTGGCGAACAATCAATGCTGCATGTGCAGGCTCAATCTCATTGTGAAGATTCGACTCATCGCGCGCGTTTCAATTCCACTTGGACCTTCTATGAACCAGAGCGAACGAGCTGCATTTTAAGTTTCGAACTCGGCGTGTGACGATAACCCGAATCCGAGGCGATGGAATGAGTGGCCTTGGTGTTATACCCACCCTCTCCCCTTTCCCCTTGCACACCTTTCCCCTTGCACACCTTTTCCCTTGCACACCTTTCCCAGCCTATCCCACTCACGTCCGCTCGCACTTGGTGAGATGGCCAGCTCCATATGACGGCGAGCGGAGATGTTATTTTTGCAATTGACCCTCCCGACCATTCACGTGCAGGCATTCAAATCTTATGCAAGCGCGCTATTCTCAATAGCCGTGCCTGCTGAAAGTTTGAAGTGCTAATGTGTGGTGTTACGGCAAAAATGTACGTGTGTCCAGGGGAGTAGGGCCACTTCATTGCTCCCTGACTCGTATTCCACCCGAAAGAGGTCCTCTGGGAATATTTTTCGTGTTATGCCATATGCTTAGTGAATGATGGAAGTCGTACATACGGGGATCGGGATGACTCGGTGGCTGAGTACTGGCTTCCTTCCTGGATTCGAATCCCGGCGGCGGGAGAATTTTCAGTAGTATCCCGATCCCTGTTTGAGGTGCTTTGTGGAGGGCACTTTGAGAGAGTACGCCTTGCCGTCGAATGGGGCGTTAAGATGCGGACTCCTTGGCGCCTTTCGTTAAGAGTAAGTAATTGCAGATGCCGGGTTTATCTCCACCCTTCAACCGTTCCTGTCCATCCCAAATGGTGCATATGACCTCAGGTGTCGGTCCCCTCCCCATTCAACTACTACCAAGTACGCATACTCTTCTAGAACTCTCTAATAGGACTCCATATCTTCTCATCAAAGCGTAGGCTGGTGGAACCGCATTAGTCAGGTCAGTCCCTCATGACTCGACGCAGCCAGCTCATAGAGAAGAGTGCGAGACTGCTGAACTGATTGTTGAGGGGGAAAAGAGGAGAGAAAAAAGGCCTCACTGGGAAGAGGTCACTTCCTGTCGAAGTGGAACACAGTCTTTGCAGACACAACTCGCATTAACGACCATAACCACTGGTAATTGAAATCTCTGCCACTGGTATTGAGATCGGGCGTTGAAACGACCAGACCTGACAGCGGCTAAAGTCCACATTTAGGGTCACCTTTTTCGAAAAGGAAATTCAATTGCCCCTTAGGACTAACAAAGACATCGCCATTCCAGCACACACAACATTTTGACAAATATCTCACTCATCAGTACTGTTCTTTTAAATAGAAAGCAATTGCGCCAGTTTAGAGCGCACATGAACCGAAATAAACTTGAAAAATATAAAGTCTTTTAAATGCGGTTTATTTAATGAAGTAGCAATGAAGAGGGAAAAGGCATTCTTCAATGCTGTCAACCATTTGCAGAAGCAGTCATTTAGGATGTGCATATGCTCTTTGTAATGCCCTTGACATTTGTGTACGCCCGACAATTATGCATCTCCCATCTCTTCACTTATTTCCTCACAGTCTGAGAATTAATGTTCTGCAGCTCCTACCTAAACTTTATCCCCATGAGACAATAGATGATGCCGAAGTTCGATTGTTATTATTTGGGATCATCAGTATTGCAATTACACATCAATATCTTCTCGAAGTCCTGTGGCAGTTTTTCCCTGTTGTAGTTACAAGTTTTGTAAAAAAAGTATGGGGAACATTTTTTCTTGACGTGACTGTACCGAGCGTAGCGCGCTCGCACCGTGCAGGCTGGGTGGTTGGGGGTCTGACATTGAATGCACACCAAGGGCCAACTGTCTGCGAGAGTTCGTTTTTGACTAGATCGTGTTTCTATAGTACCCCTATCGAGTGACACGGTGCAAGCGCAAAATGCAGCGAACGATTGAACAGCGGTATATATTTTGTGTTGCACTGGAAAGATCGAGTGCGGAGGCGTTGGGTATGATTCGCCGAATTTTAAAGGATTGAAACAGGTCCTGCTCGAAACTTTACGCAATACTTTTCATACAACCCTTGTGACTTTGATTATTTCAAAGAGGATATACTTTGCTGTGAATTCGTGTGCTTTGTGTGTTCTTCAGTTCGTATCTCTGTCGAATTCTCTCCTCGGTATCTCCGGGCCCCGTTCGTCATATTCTTTCGCAATTTCTTCTTTGATTTAGACACCGCTATGTAACTACTACATTTGGTAGAAGTATTACATGTATCCATTCCATTTATTCTCATTGTCTTCATATTCTTTTAGAATTTTCCATTAGCACCACGGACGTAGGGAGATTTTTCTTTTCTTTCGCCGAAATTCCTTCACCAAATTTATAAACCTATCCGTTGTCTTCCTTCTTTGTGTTTCCACTAGGTTTCTTGCATAGCTTTCTATTCAATCTTCATTGGCATAGTTTCTCATGTTTCTTCGGCGGTGATTCTCCTAATTTCCTTAGGTCGTCCTTTGATGGAATCAACTGGTCACTGCGAGCGTTTGTTTGCTTCTGATCGGGTATCTCTGTGTTCGAAATTTCGTCCATCCATCCATTGAGAGAGTTTTACAAATCGTTCGTTCCCTGCTCACTCGCATTCGGCCGTCGACGAATGTAAACTAACAACCTGCTACTTGCAGACATAGCGTGAGCCACCGTCCCAACCCTCACGCCATCATCGAGAGTAGTAAATAGATAAAAATAGGTCCATTTCACACAGTTTAAAAACTGTCATACTGTCAAAACTGCGTTATAATAAAAGCATCATTCAGGCTAAGCGGCGTCGTCCATTTCCAGATTTAAATGATGGCTGGGGTATGGGGAGTTTGGACAATTAAATAAGAAGTATTTTTGGTGTGGGTCCGATTAGCGGGATGGAGGATACGGGAGGATTAGCGGGATACCATAGTCGGTTTTGGGTGGGGTGGGGAAGGAGAAAACAAGGGCAAGACAAAGTTCGGAAAGGGCTGTGAAAGTTTGACGTGTGTCGGTGAGGGGAGGCCTCAGTCGGGCATTACCTTGGAGAGTGAGGCGTATGTTATGATGGGATGGAGGCAATTATGGAGGACAGAAGAATGGACGTGGAAAATATGATCACAAAAAAAATTGAAATAAACCTTTAACAAAAGTAAAAGAACCAAATGTATCGTCTTTGATGACTTCGATATACACCATTACAACCAGAAAAGGAAAGTTCAATTATGCCGAAAGTTAACTGATGTCTTTATAAGAAGAAAATGACCTAAATATGCCACCTAACTAAATATGCATGAGTTGGAAAAAGGATAAATAGAATGTTAGGGATGAGTAAGTTGAGTTGGAAGGCATTACGGAGATATAGTTAAGGGCATTACGGAGTAAAATATCGTATAGCGGGGTTAAGGATAACCTACGAGAGGTTGCAATAATATTGAACAAAAAGGTAGGAAGAAGGGTAGTCTAAATAGAGAAAGAGTAAGTGTAAATGGAGTATTGTTGTAAAAGTAAAAGTGGAACCAATGAACTTGTTCATTGGTCAAGTCTACTTGCCACCAAGCAATGATAGGGAGGAAGAAGTCAATAGGGTAAACGACCAGTTAGAGGGCATAATTGTAGATGTTCCAGCTGGAAAACATTTAATAATGATGTGGGATCGGAACGCGATTGTAGGCGAAGGACTAGGTGAGGTAGGAGACTGTGGTTTAGAAATAAGGAATAACTTTAGGGAGAAAGAAGTATAGTTCTGTAGCTGACAAGAATTAATCATAGCATACACTTGGCTTAGAAACCACAAAAGACTTGAGCACACGGGCAAAATGAATGCTCAGGTATTTAGGAGGATATCAATTAGACTATTTTAAGGCTTGGTACAAATTCAGAAATAGTCTGGTCATTTCGCACAGCTTCCCCGGAGCGGATCTGCTTTGAGATCAAAATGCATCACTGAGGAAGTCCGATTGAACAGGATAAAACGGAGAGGCGGTAATGCAAAGTTTATAGAACGTAGTATAAATAACGGACACGAAATGGCAGCAACTAACACTCTGAGTCAATAGGAATCCCGCGAAGACTTCACTGCACCCGTACACCTGGAAGACACCAATATTTACATACGGAAAATAAGATGTCAGAAGACGCGAACGAAACAAGAGGAACAGTAAATAGAAAAAGGTCCATGAAACCATGAATTACTGTCTAACTCATTCGAGATATAGACGAGAGAAGGAAAGGGAAGAATGTAACATATTCAAAAGATTCATGCGAGATATAGTGGAAGTTGGTAATTATAAGAAAAACAAAATTTGCCCTTTGCCACATATTTATTTGTTATCTACAACGCATTTCAGTTCATCGAACCCTATTCTACCTTCTTGTCTTCTACCGTCTTGTAACTGTGTTCGATGAACTGAAACGCATTGTACGTTAAAAATACATCTGTAGAAAGTGCAAATTTTGTTATTCTCAAAATGTAAACACAGGGTAGGTTAGAAGATATTACAAAGAGATGAATTATAAACCGAGGCCGGAAGGCAATAGGGCGAAAAAGCGTGGTGAAGAACGCAGTTTGAGAATCTAGTATCTTATCTAGTTTCGGAAGCCCCGATGACGATGACCGAGTCGGACATCGAAACGTCGGCAGAGATGGACCACATAACCCGGTGGAGGACCCGAGAAGAATTTACGCAGCTGATACGCCGGGAAAACACCAAATCTTTCACCAGAATCTAATAAGTTCACCACGGAAATGAGAATTTGGTGCATTGTGCAACAAGATGAAAGAACTGTCGGAAGAGGACGTACGTGAAAACAATCAAAGATAAGTCAAGATAATTATTAAGTGAACCAGGGAAGATTCAAGAGAGATGAGAGTTGAAAGGATTACATAGAAGAACTATATGGTAAAGACGTTAGACCAGCAAGGTTAAACATGGAAAGAATATATGGCGTAGATCATGATACACCTATCCTAGACCTTGGTTTCCTTATGACTTGGGTCATAGTCATAAGGAAACCAGGAAATATAAAGGACATATAGGAAATTGAAATGAAATAAGCATGTGGGGTTTAACCACTTCCCTGCGAAACTATTTGAATGTTAAGGAGAACGTGAAAGGGAGAGTTTTTCTATGAACTCTTTTCTGGCATTTTATTATTAGGATTATTAGGTAATCTACCGGTTAAGGTAGGTTTTTGGATGGACACAACTATCAAATAAACATTTTGTGACTCCCCACCTAGCAAACTAATCTATATCAGGTCCCTCTTCATCTCGGTGTACTTCCTTCCTCCCTTCATCCCGTCCAACATCCCTATCCTGTTCCTACCCTTACCTCGCTTGCCCAACATTCTCCCCTCTATTACCGTCTTCAACATTCCACTACCGCTCAATACGCCTTTCATCCATTTTTCCTGCCTCCATAAAATTTCTCTCAACAAACCCCTCTCCTCACCCACCATCTCTAGTACTTCCTCATTTGTTTTCCTTTCGGTCCATTTCACCTTCTCCATCCTTCTCCACACCCACATTTCAAAAGCCTCCAATCTACGCCTATCCTCCTGCTTCAGTGACCACGTTTCCGCGCCGTACATAGCTACGCTCCATATCAGAGTTTTTACGAGTCTTGTCTTAACATCTCTACTCAACGTCCCCGTCATCAACTCCCTCCTCCTTGAGAAAGCCTCCTTGCCTAGCGCAATTCTTCCCCTTACGTCCCTACCACTTTGACCGTGTTGGTCCAAAACACTTCCGAGATATGTAAACTGTTCTACCTGCTCTATTTTTTCCCCGCCTATTTTAATATTTAGCTTAGCCTTTTTCTTTCTGGAAAATCGCATAACCTTTGTTTATATATATATATAGATTCTCATCCCATATTTATCGCACTGGACCTCCAATTCACTCAACAATGCTTGCAACCCCTTGGCTGACTGAGCAACTAATGCTTGGTCATCAGCAAACCTAACCGATTTTACGAATTCCCCTCCGACTTTCATTCCTACCTTCAGTTCTTCCCATGCCTCTTTAATCATTTCCTCTACATATACGTTGAACAGTACCGGTGACAATGGGCAACCCTGCCTTACACCTCTTCCTAACACTGCCCATCCGGACTCTCCGTTCCCCACTCGCACCTGAGTAGTCTGAGACATGTACAGGTTGCGGATCAGTCTCCTGTCCCTCCAATCCATTCCTATTTTCTGCAATACACGCTTAATTTTTCCCAATTCACTCTATCAAACGCTTTTTCGAAATCTACAAAACAGGAAAAAACGTCCTGGTTGTATTCTATATTCCTCTCGACTAGTGATCTCATTGCTGCAATGGCATCACTCGTACCTCTTCCTTTCCTGAACCCAAACTGATCATCCCCTAAGTAATCATTTGCCTTACTCTCTATCCTTTTGTTGATGATCCTGAGAATAACTTTAGCGGCGTGGGATATCAAACTTATTGTTCTGTAATCCTCACATGACGAAGCCTTTGCCTTTTTTGGAATAGGAACTAACACCGATCTCACAAAATCTTCCGGCCAGATTCCTTCCTCATAAATACTACGAATCAGTCCATATATGCCCTTCTTCCCACCTTTCCCTAACCATTTCAACATTTCTACAGGAATATTGTCCACCCCCACAGCCTTATTTGCTTTCATCTCCTTTAATGCCCTTTCTATTTCATCGTCGAGTATGCCTGGACTTAAGCTATCTTCTTCTACGTCATGTTCCTTTTCTATGTCTAACCTTGTCGGCCTAAGTTCTTTACCATACAGTGTTTCTATATACTCCTTCCATCTCTCTTGGATTTTTCCTGGTTCAACTATTATCTTACCCCATTTATCTTTAACTGTTAGCACAGATCTTGCCTTCTTACTTCCCGATAATAACTTAACCTTGCTGTATAGAGCACCAATTTCACCCTTCTTCTGTAAACTTTCCATATCGTCGCATTGCGTTTTCCACCATTCTTCTTTTGCTTTATTTGTGGCCCTTCTCAATTTATTGTTTAACTCTTGGTACTTCATTTTGCCTAACTCTATGTTTACATTTTTCCATCTTCTTCTCTCATCCATCTTTGCAATCATCTCATCCGTTACCCATGGTTTCCTTATCCTTTTCCCGTTAACGGTTCCTATAGTGTCTTTAGCGGCTTCCAATATCCTTTTCTTGATACATTCCCATTTTTCTTCGATAGGACTCAGTTCTTTACCGTCATCCATCATTTTCTCTAAAGCCTCCTGATACTCCTTCCTCGTTAATTCATTTACTGCTTCTAAATTCCATTTTTTAACCCGCCGCCCTTGCCTTATCTTCTTGATACGAACAATACATTTCATAACAACTAAATTGTGGTCAGAGTCCGCATCCGCTCCTGGGAAACTGTGCGAATTTATCACACTGTTCCTAAACCTGTGCCTAACCATAATATAATCTAACTGATACCTTTCTGAGTCACCTGGCATTTTCCATGTATACCTACGCCTTTTGTGGTGTCTAAACCATGTGTTAGTGATGACTAACTCCAGTCTCCTGCAGAATTCAATTGCTTTCTCACCACGTTCATTCCTCGTGCCTAACCCATAGTCCCCCACCTCACCACCATCTCTTCCTTCGCCTACCGTCGCATTCCAATCCCCCATCACTATCAAATGTTTCCCTGCAGGAACACTCGCGAGTATATCCTCTAACTCATCATACATCCTATCGACTTCTTTTCTGGCATTTATGAGGGAGGAAATTTGCCCGGAAGATTTCGTCATATGTGAGTTAATTCCTTAATCAAAAAAGGGGAAGGCGGCCTACAGAACAATGTGAGGAATAAAGAACAATTATTTTGATTTCACACGCAGCTAAAGTGTAATTGGGGGGATCATTTGTAAAATGATCGAGACGAAAATTGTTTTCTTAAGAATTGATCCGTTTGGGTTCAGAAAGGAGATTCACATGTTTCTTCAATTCCAGGGCGTACCCCTGCGATTCGATGTTGGAAGCTCACCTTTTGCTTGTTCCCATTCCCCTAGGCATTTAGCATTTTAGCAGGAAGAGATCGAGTGATGAACGGAAATATCGTAATTTGTTGACGGTGTCGACATTGAGAGTACCCCTTCTGGATTTAATTCTCTCCCCAGTCAGTCTCCAAATGATCCCTCACATATTTACACTTCATAATTTTTGATTTCATGGTTCGATAGATCGTGGCTGCAGGTGCGTACTGATGGCCTCAAGGCATTCATGGGCCCGCGAGGACCCATAGGAATTATTCATTAGTGGGTTATTTTCGCAATTACTCTGTTTTCGGGCACCGGCCCTTGGCCAGAAGACGGATTTGTTCGAATGGTATTCTAATACATTTAATATTTGAAAGTACTGCAAATCGGTTAAAAATAAAAATCAATGAATGAATTATCTCATTCAGTGTCTCTCCTTTCCCCGGAACAACAGCGAAAAGACCGTGTTGCATCATTAACTCAGAAATCAAGTTATACGTCCATCTCCGAGCCATGCGTTCAACAGAGTCACCTAAAGATTATTTATATCCAAAGCCTTCTCTACTCTTATGCCGCAATGCTTCTTTGCACAGAATTCCTTAATTCGGTCTGGAAATAGAGAATCAAATGCCTGCGCATCACAAGACTAAGGTCATCATCGAACCCACGGACATACGTAAACTGGTGGCCAAATTAATGGGGAAATGTATTTTATGAATGAAAACACATAGTTCAAATAAATATCATTTATTTAAACTGACCAAAATCGTAAAAATTCGGAGACCCCACCACTGTCATATGCTTATAGAAGTACACAACATTATTTTCATATCATTGTTTTTTCCTCTACGTGAGATTTCAATTACACGACTAGTTTTGAGGACTTATTGGGTAGGCTATCGGAGGTACTCAGTAACAGCCAGGTGAAAACTCTTTGAAAAAGGGAGATGAACCAATTCGCATATTCAGAAATACTGGCTATTATTTCGTCCATATCTTCCCAAATATTTTCTCTTTAAAATTTGCTTACACCTTTGGAATTGACCAAGATACCATAAAAACCATAAACATAGTAATTAACTCGAAGGTTGGTTTGGTAGGGGATGATAAGATTCACCCAGGACTAAGCCCAACCGCGTGTGAAATTCACACTTCAGGGGATGGGGGCCAGTTCCTGTCCATGTGTCGGTTATGGTTTACCAAAAAAATCTGGTACACGAAAAATCACATAGCTTGGGTGGCGCAGGTGCCCAATGAGGCTCACCCGGGAATCGAACCCCGGCCCTCCACTCAGTAGTGGAAATCTCTATCCCTGAACTACCGCGACTCACATACAACCCTAAATTTACTCATTCCGTTCGTCGCTAGAGACACATTCGCGTACGTTTTTTCTTTTTGAGTTCCTGCTCCATGTTTCATTTGTTTCACTTGTTACTAACTTGTCGTCTACTGGGCGTATGATTTCGATGCTGATGACTTCACTCTTTGTTCTCTATTTTTGTATTTTCTGAATCAATAAAAGTTAACAAAGGGTATCTGGTGACACTCGTTACATACTCGAAACAAGATGAATGAGGTGAGAGGATTGCGCACTTCTTTTTAAATGTGATGTGGTCTCTAACAAGAAGGTTTCATGACTTCTCACTTCAGATAGTTGTCCCAAAGGCCCTTCCTCCCTTTCAGATGAGGCCTGGATGGAGGTCATCTCTCGATTTCTCTCTGCCCCCGCCACTGCAGCAAGGGAGAAATATTAGTCGTAGTTAGGGCGATTGGGGGATAATTGGGCATGGTGTGGTCGGATCTCTAGCAGTCGGTCAAGTGGGTTGGCGATTACATCGTCTTGGCCGACGAATTTTCATTCCAATATTTGCGCTACACATTTGCGCATGGACCGTTCTTAGCAAAGCCAGCCAGCTTATTTCAAAACCATGATATCACAAGTGTAGTTGGTATCCCTCGTTTCTATCCAGTTTTTAGCTTGTGTGGAGATTTCATTCCCGTTTATCCTTCCCTATGCCTGATTTCAATACGCTCATCTGTTTATTAATATTCGTAGTGACGGGAAGAATGTGTACTCTATGGTTAAGGTCGGGGATACATCTAGTTCGTACCCAATCAAATTTTTCTTCTTTTTGTCCTGCCTGTAAAAAATCAAACCAATTATGTATTCGTTCTACTGGGTGAGTTTCAGGACCCAAAACAGTTTCTCGGATTTATTTTAGTGTTATGTATATCTTAAGGGCGTTTTATTTCTTCTTCCATTATTAAAAACCATATCTAGACGTTAGAAGGAACAATCTAAAATTAATGAATATAATTAGAATTAGTGGCCGCGTCGAAAAGAGAACGGGGCAAGGGGTGCGGGATCGAGGGTGGCAGAGATTCCAACGCGCCCGGGGCGAGTTCCTAATCACCGCACCGACATAGCCTTCCTTTCCCCCTAGTGCGGGGAAGGGGAGGCCTTGCCGTGGCCAGTGTAATTAGCCGGAGGATGAGGGCACGAGCCGTCGCTCTCTTTTTTCGCGGCGCCCATTTGTCCTATTCTGAGGAATCATCAGCCGGAGCGCGACTCCCCCCTTTCCCGCCCTCCCTCCCCGCCCTTCCTCTTCTTCTACTCCGCCCGCAGCACGACCGGAACACTCGCCGCTGCCTTCAGCGCATTTGGTCGACCCCTCTTTTCTTCATGTGTGCCTCCCTCCTCCCTCATCCTCACTTCTCTTCTTGACCCCACCCGCTCTCACTTTCTTCTTTTTGCCAAGCTCTCAGGCACGCTCATCCTCTCACCCTTCCCCAAACGGACCCATGGCGTGGTCATTTCGACTTGGTCCTTCTTTCACATTCAACCCCATCCCTCCACTCCCCTCTCGCAACCATGCCGGCGACACGCCGCTGCTTTTCTTTCGTTCGGTTACCCCCCTCTACTCCTCTGTGTGCCCCTCCTCTTGATTGTGGGCATGCCCCATGCTCCCACCCACCCTTCTCTTCCCCCCAAGGCTCTCCCTCACATCCTACCCCTTCCATTTTCCTAGCCATTTACCCTCCATTCATCCCTCCCGCTAACCCTCTCCCCTTAGCTCCACCATATTGAAAGGCGAACGGACCGCTACCAATTTCATTTTGTTCTTACCTGTGTTGAGTGAAGGAAATTGTCTATATCAGCTGGTGAATAACCAAGTCCAGAGTCGTCGTGCCGGTCGCATCGAATTCTGGTGAGTGGCGTTAATCCCAGGGGGATTCCTGAAAATTAAATTATCAGTAGAATTAGAGTTAGGTCGTGTTCATACCACCACGTGTGTCTGACAAATAACGGTTCATGCCAGTACACACATTTCTGAAGGCTTTTAAGAAAAAGGATAATTTCTAAATCGCTGCGACCGAAAACCTTCTAAACTAACGGTGTGTAATAGTCCGATAATTTAACTAAGCTAAATGTATGTAGTAGATAGTTTTGACTGCGTGATTGTTTCACTATATAGCATGCGATTTTGTTGTTTCAGGAGTGAAAAATCACTAGCACACTACTACCCAATTATGCATTCGCCAATATGTACGACTTCTTTCTTTGAATAAGTCTACATTGTCATTCTCTTGTAAGTTTTTAAGCATTCGACCAAATTCTTTCAATTCAACTAGTGATCCTGAGGTCTTCTTTTTAAGTTAAACATTGTCTGTTTTTGTTTTACGTGACCACTGTTGATTCCGCCCGAAAGACCTCGTTAACTTGGCGTCGCATTTTCATATAAATACCCAGATTTCGATTTACCAATTCTCTGGTGGTTCTCCTTAGTTTGTGTTTCAGTTATGTTTGTTACTTCGTCTGTTCAACTGCGCGAGTGCCCCGAGGATCACCTTCATCACCAGGAGTTCTTCAATTACAGTGCTCGGATAACCATTTCACCAGTGGAAGTGACTGAATTTCATTGTAACGGTCCAGTACGTACGAAGATATTTTCATTCACATCTCTCGACTTAAGTCAAGGTTTGTGATTTCTGGCGTTTACCTGCATATTATTCAAATGCCATTCAGTTGTCACCGTCGTCCTCATCGAAAAGCAATTGCACTGCATTTTATTTTGGTCTTCTGTTTCCGCCACCGTAATGAAACATGACATCCTCGTGGCGAATTATCCCTAAAAAGTCCATCATCCGAAAATTGACAGTAGCGTTAACTTGAAATTTGCTCAATGCTGTGTGGATGTCTGCCTCGTTAAAGGGGAAGTACACGGCTCACCTGCCAGGTGTGCTTTGTTGCCTATTGGAAAGTGTTGAAGTGTATTCATTGCTAGGAGATACCATGATTCAAATACAATATTTCTGTATTATATACTCTGTGCATTTACATTTTCACATTCCAATTATCTCGTACTTATTCTCCACACACTATCGCATACTCGAAAAAATAACACTGCTACTTTCTTAAGCTTGAATTGAATTGAGAATGCTCACCGAAATGAATTCTCCATACAGTAGTGTGTTCATTGTAACAGTGGATGTGACATCCCTCAGTTGTTCCTTATTATTGTTTTTTACGTAGTATTTGAAAAGGACAAAATATGGCAAAAAGCATATTCCATCACCTGACAAAACAATATATCCCGATTTAGAACAGCTTGAACTCTTTCTCGGAGACATCATTTCCATTCCTGCCATATATTTTGATGTTTCATCAATTTTCGAGAATACCTTGGACTCTGAGAACTCGGGTCACTAGTATTTGGTTGTGCCCGAATGTTTCACTTTTCTATTCACTGTTCACGAATTTTCTTTCTGAACATTTTTAATATTAATTCTGTGATTTCTCTTTTCTGTGCAAACTTTGGAAGTCAACACATATTATTATTATTAGGTAATCTACCGTTTAAGGTAGGTTTTTGGATGGACACAACTATCAAATAAACATTTTGTGACTCCCCACCCAGCAAACTAATCTATATCAGGTCCCTCTTCATCTCGGTGTACTTCTTTCCTCCCTTCATCCCGTCCAACATCCCTATCCTGTTCCCACCCTTACCTCGCTTGCCCAACATTCTCCCCTCTATTACCCTCTTCAACATTCCACTACCGCTCAATACGCCTTTCATCCATTTTTCCTGCCTCCATAGGATTTCTCTCAACAAACCCCTCTCCTCCCCCACCATTTCTAGTACTTCCTCATTTGTTTTCCTTTCGGTCCATTTCACCTTCTCCATTCTTCTCCACACCCACATTTCAAAAGCCTCCAATCTACGTCTATCCTCCTGCTTCAGCGACCACGTTTCCGCGCCGTACATAGCTACGCTCCATATCAGAGTTTTTACGAGTCTTGTCTTAACATCTACTACTCAACGTCCCCGTCATCAACTCCCTCCTCCTTGAGAAAGCCTCCTTGCCTAGCGCAATTCTTCCCCTTACGTCCCTACCACTTTGACCGTGTTGGTCCAAAACACTTGTGAGATATGTAAACTGTTCTACCTGCTCTATTTTTTCCCCTCCTATTTTAATATTTAGCTTAGCCTTTTTCTTTCTGGAAAATCGCATAACCTTTGTTTTATTAATATTGATTCTCATCCCATATTTATCGCACTGAACCTCCAATTCACTCAACAATGCTTGCAACCCGTTGGCTGACTGAGCAACTAATGCTTGGTCATCAGCAAACCTAACCGATTTTACGAATTCCCCTCCGACTTTCATTCCTACCTCCAGTTCTTCCCATGCCTCTTTAATCATTTCCTCTACATATACGTTGAACAGTACCGGTGACAATGGGCAACCCTGCCTTACACCTCTTCCTAACACTGCCCATCCGGACTCTCCGTTCCCCACTCGCACCTGAGCAGTCTGAGACATGTACAGGTTGCGGATCAGTCTCCTGCCCCTCCAATCCATTCCTATTTTCTGCAATACACGCATTAATTTTTCCCAATTCACTCTATCAAAAGGCTTTTTCGAAATCTACAAAAACAAATCTACAACACATATATATTTACCTATTTAATTAAAATTAGCAATTTTCCACAAAAATAAAATTTATTAATACGACCGGTTTCAATGCAGCTACATTATCTTCTGGTAACAGTCATATTCTCGTTGTCTGCTATATCTGCTGAAAAGCAAGTAAGGGGAGGGTAGTGGAAAAAGGGGGGGAAACAGAGGGAAGGGAGAAGGAAAGTGGGCAACGTGGGTGTCAATGGGGGTGGAGAAAGGTTTCGGGTGAGGAGAAAGGGTGAAAAATTAACACCGTCCGGAAAACCTCCCAGCTGGCTGGAAGGGTTGTGTCGTTGAGGGTGGACACTCAGTGCAGCGCCAAGCTCCTAGGACCGTGGAGAAAGGGGGACCGGGGTTCCCCCCCACTGTGTGTCCTCACTCTTCTCTCCCCCTTCCTTCCTCCCACCCCAACCCTGAATCCCTCGCTAGGGCTCTCCTTCACGCCTCCCTGCGCCCCCGCCCATTGGAACCATATAGACAGTGACCTCAACCTTTACTCCTCTTCGCACACTTCTTTGTGCATGGATATCTTCGCGGCCGGGGGGGGGGGGGGGGTTCCAGCCAGCTGGGAGGTCTCCCGGACGGGGTTAATTTTTCACCCTTTCTCCTCACCCGAAACCTTTCTCCACCCCCATTGACATCCACGTTGCCCACTTTCCTTCTCCCTTCCCTCTGTTTCCCCCCCTTTTTCCACTACCCTCCCCTTACTTGCTTTTCAGCATATATAGCAGACAACGAGAATATGACTGTTACCAGAAGATAAAGTAGTTGCATCGAAACCGGTCGTATTAATAAATTTTATTTTTGTGGAAAATTGCTAATTTCAATTATTCATGTTATTCCACCATATCACGCCTGAAACGTCTCTTTTTATATTTACCTAGTTCAGGTATGACTCCTGCAAGCCATTCTTGACATTGCATTTTTGTAACGTCTCCTTTTCAATTTTTCTTGGTGGACACCTACCGTACACCGAATGAATGGCGTTTCTGTGTTATCCTAGAGCCCAGTTGTGTGATCAGACAGTTGCTGGTGAGCGTCCCCCACATCAATTTCACCATCTCCCTCCAACCTTCTCCTGTTACTTGGACCCTTTCGTTTTTCAAATAGTTTTTCAGTCGGCACAACTGCCTCTTTCCACGTATTCTCCCACACATTCCATCTCCATGGCATTTTCGCCTTGTTAAGGCTCACGATTCCCCATTAGGCTTGCTTAAAAATGGTCCCCCGCTCGTCTTTGTGGCATTGGGACCTTTTAAGAAGACTCCCAGGGAGTCTGAATATTCTACGGTATCTTCAGTTGAGAAAATGCCCCTTAATATTTCGAAAACACTAGAATTATTGCTCACTCTTCAATGCACGGTTATTTTTTGGATGCTGCATAGTTAATGCAACAATTTCAGAGCGTAAAAATCATTTGCCTTGACCGGGATTACTGAAAACTGCATATTTAAAATAATGGCCCGGATTGGCTAACATAGTAAGCTTTCCTCGAATGACCACCACTTCATCTCCACCTTCTGAATAAAAAAATCTTCGCTGCGCAAAACGGGCATGAAATCATATCATTTTGTAAATGCCCACATCGCAAATGTCTTCAAGAATATTTCCGTTTCGATGTCTTAATATAATAATTTCCCTATCCGCCCGGTCGATAGCGTGACCTATAGAGTGGTGTATTGGTGTTCTTAGCATTCTGCTATATGGGCAACTGTACCTTGTCCGTTCACGAGGTGACTTCTCAGTTCACTCAGGCTACTGAATACCTAATCCGGTTAATGCAGTCTGCAGCTTCTAGCAGAATTTAAAGACATTGTTCCTCCAATGCAACGTCATTGCTTGCATTTTTTTAACCGATTCTATCCTTGTCCTCAACCGGAATTCCGTTGTGAATGTAAACCCACATCCCGGTATCTATCAGTTTTCGTGAGGACATTACTTCATTGTCAAGTGTAGAGAATGTATTTCTTCCGGAGTGTAGCTCCATATATTTCACACGTGGTGAGATGTCTTTCTTCTAGACATAATGTGCGGCGGGACCTCTTCTTCCCGCCCTCAAGCTGTCATCACTTCCTCTCCACCATTCGTTATCCCACTAATCTAGGAAATCCACTGGCCGGCAATACCGAACTACTTGCCTTCCCTGGTTGGTGGATAACTTCTAAAAGTCTCCCGAGATATTTTTATCGTGTTGTAAGGCTTCTAAAATTCTACGGAGTTAGCATTTCGTGCTCGCAGCATAGCCGGGTCATATTCCACATAGATTTTATTGCAAGCCTCCCGGATGATTCTCAAACGAATTGTCGTCATTCATTTCTCCAATATTCCTCACAGCCTCCCGGCTTTGCATCTTATCTTCTGTGGTTCTACACCCCTCCCTTACGCGGAGTTCGTAATTCGAAAATTTCAACTTTCCCATATATTGAGAGTCTCTAAAATTGGTTGTGGACTTTAGTGCCATCGTGTTCCAAATGAGAAAAGGCAAAGGAATATGACCAGTTACCTCTGGCGGATCTCTCTTCCGTTTCCAACATCACCATCCAATGGATGTCTCCAGATTCTTCTGCCCTGGAAATACGTCGCTGAAGAATTAAAAAGTCTTCTTTCTTTCAAGGCAGCCTTACCCTTCCAGTTCGGAGGAATGATATCTTGTTTCGCATTTGTAAACAAGATTGATTTCGTAAATTATGGTCTTCCAAAGTTCATGTTGACAACGAGACGGATTCAATTTTTAAAAGTCCCATTCGTGCAACTATTCCAGTCTGTTCAATCTCTTCCATCTTTTTTCTCCATATCTTTATAACAATGTACGCTGCAGAGAAATCTTCAATATGCTTACTTTTTACACAGAAATACCTTGGCTTGAAATATAGTTCTGTCGGCATACGCTCCAATGAGGATCTGCATACCTCTCATGGTCTTTCTCAGCTCCCATGTCATCTCACTGCCATTCGCCTTTCGTGGCGCTGTACCGATGGAGACGGGGCTGCCACATATTTCATATTGAGCTTCTGTGCTCTCTACCTTCGAGACTAATCACGTCCTTACATACACACCCCTTAGATATGCTTTTTAAATGGTGCATTGCATTTTAATTTTACTGTCTCCATGCTGCAGGATTGAAGCCATTGCATTTAGGTAATAATATTCTTCCAAATTAACAGGGGTGTATCACCCATTCCACGATATTCAAATCGACGAGTACATAAATGGTTTCATCACAATGGTACTGGGCTTATACTTCAGTAGTTATAGTTATAACGTACATATTCTTATCGGCTTCTCATGGGCGAACAAATTACACTGTCACCACTCAAAATTCACGGTATGCCTTTACACAATACATAAAACATAATTACCACGATTACCCAAACAGAGCCCTCCCAGGTTCCTGTGCATGAGGAGGCGTCCACGGCAGCTCCGTCGACTGTTGGCAAGATGCAATAGTGAGAGTGTAGTGCATGGTCATAATGGTGTCTTTCTATAAGTGATCAGTGTTTGCGTGTGATGCACAGCCATTATGGTGCCTTTCTTTACGCAAATAGTGTTGTTTTGTGATGTTTGAGATGCATGGTCATTATGGTGCCTATCTTTAAGTGAATAGTGCTTGTGTGTGATGCGTGTGCACCGCGGGACCACCGATGGAGAAAGACTGGTCGCCGTTGGACCTTGCATCAATTACGAAGGTAGGGACTCGTCTCCTCTCCCCCCCCCCCCCTTCGTCGCAGGTTCAGTGTGCAGGAGTCCCCTTAGTTCGAGACAAGGCCTGCCTCCACCCACGCGGTAGGGCCCCCGATGGGGCTTAAGGGACGCAACAACCACACTTAGAGAAAGTGACTTTAGCCGACCAATGTAGGCAGGACATTTAAAGAGACAGGGATGCGACATTAACTCAGTAATAGCTTACTCTTGGTGTAAGGCACTTTCTCCTTAAGTAAGAAAAAATTATGCAGGTGTCTAATGTGTTGTACAATTATGAACTAGTTGCATACTTGTATTTGTGTAAGAAAGTATTTAGTTCGAATGGATTGTGCTTAATACTTTCTTATATGGCTTCATTCCATCGCTCTCTTTCCATCTTTTTCATCACGAATTCGACGATCTTCTTCACGATCCTTCCACTGATTTTTTTCCCGAAGGCAGCGATTTCCTGTTTTAATGGATCGCTGTAACATGGTAAGTAGGACGTCCCCCTCTGCAGCCCTTTGGGGCCAGCAAGAGGGGCGTGATGGACCGGCCATCGGCCTTCGTCCTCACCTTTTAACGAATGCCGGAAAATGGGTTCCAACGAGCTGTGCATGATACCTCATTAGGTCAGCAAAAGGAAACTTATGCAGTCTTTCTCTTTCATTTTCTATTCATGCATGTGTGATTCTTACCACCCTTGAGTATTTATATTTAGGAAAGTAACTTTCATTCCCGTAATTTTGTTTTGAATTTACCTACCCTCGCCCTTTTCTCCATCTCAAGCAATTACTGTTTCCAAGTGGACAAACTGACGAACCGTATTTTGCTTACACTTGATCTTACTTTCCTTACAATTGAAAAATTAAGACTGCTGTCTGCTAATAGAATAATATCATTTTTCCTATTCCACTACATGGATATATAGGCAATGCCTTTATGCCTGCTTCGCCCATTGGTACAAGCCTAACCATGCATTGGGTATTGGTATGCCAAGAAAGTACCATAGTTAAATACTGCACTCTGGAGGCAGTGAAACAATGATGCCTCTGTGTTTTCAACAAGCACACTGTCGTGAGTGTCCACTACAACTCAAGTTAATGCTGGAGATAACTGCTATTGTAGTAACTAAATAATGAATTGCGCCCACCCTTTAAGTGTGTTTTAAATAATTGGTTACAAGAGTACTGATTTCCAAGGAAATACAATTCCAATTCTAAAATATTTGCAGTCAATTTGAATAATTAATTTGGTATCCAGATTTAATCAGCCCACACCAAAGCATCTGAAAACTATGAACTCTAATATGGTTAGTCCACATGGACATGTAGTACTATATACTCTTTCTACGAGTATAGGCAAGGATAAGGATAAGGGTGACGTGATAATGTGCGTATCCCGTACGTTGGGCAACCCGCGTATTCATAGTTGTATCACTGGTTGCATATATCCAATCAATGTGCGTCACAATATACGCCCTCTGATAAGGTCGGTTGAACCATTTTTCTTCGTGTAACTAAACTTCTTTGGAAGCTTTTTCTCAGATTTTTAAATATTTTCCGATAAAGAGAATCGCACGATAGTGCTATAAATCCTTTAAAGGGACTGCTTGCTCGGAAATATATTAGGGACAAATAGTTCACTTTTGAACTATAATTGAAGTTAACTTCAATTTCATTTCCCCTTTTGAATGATTGTGACACTGCTTTACTGCGCTCTTCCTTTTGTACTGACTAAACAAGTATTTCATTTCATGATGATTGATTTGTATTCATAACAGCTGAAGTTCTATTATGAGTACGTAGGAATGATTTTAACGAATCCCAACACTTGCATAAATTTTGCATGATGCCTCGGAAAGAAAGCTGGAAAGTTACAATTTTCATTCATGCGCGCAAATTTAAATTACCTCTTGTAATATTTCAGCAGGCAATGGGAAACCACCACATTAGCATCCGGAGGAGCTGCAGTTGACCGATTTTCTCTTTTTCTTCGATTTTTTACATATTGATTGTCACATCAGAATGTGCAATTTCGAGCAATGAGAGTGAACCACAGAGAGGGTAAAAAAGATATGTTCACGGCAGCCTACTGTGCAAATGTACTTGGGACATTCACAGCAGCAAAAGGGTTAAACCTTGTAATTAATAAAAGTCATTGGTATTCATTTGAGTCTATGATAATATCTGTGATTGTATATAAACTCACGCTACTGTAAACCTGAACAATATCTTTTCATGATTTGCACAGTCCAATCTGTTAAATTTATTTTGAATTTAGCAGAAGTTGGATGTTTAAGTTAAATTTAAATTACCTCTCCAGAATCATGAGAATGCTTTTAAACCTTATCCCAATAGAGCACTAAGAATTTGTTTACGTTAAGGGTGGCTCTTGAGAGAATCATTATTTAGAAAGGGGTAATGCCCCACGTGTTGTGGGGTTGGGACATGGGAACAAGTGCCTCTACAATCTGGGGAGGAATGGTACCCTTTGTCTCTGCTGAAAAGGCCCATGCAGAGTATACATAGATCCCCTCCATCCCATCAATCATGATGTCAATGAGGACTTTCATGGATGGACACAATTTCCTCACAATGAAAGTTAATCTGCCTTCTTTATTAAAATAAAGTATGTCCTCTAATTGGCGTGCATTCGATTTCAATAAATTTACTTTGCATTTTGCTCTTTGAAGAAGCTAAAGCTACATTTTACGATTAAATGTTCACATTACAATTATGCACATCAATGGAAATTTTGGATCCACGGGATTTGAGTGCTCTCATTGCCATTTTCTTTGCCATGCCAGCAAATAAATATGTATCTCTTGAAATGCCTCCCAAATTGTATGCCTTGATATAATATGATTACAAATAGGTATAAGTTACTATCGTATTGCACATTTGACCTCTTTACATTGATGGTTAGGACTAAAATCTTTCTCCCCCAGCAAAAACATTATATGTGTTCATTTGTTTTATTTACTATCCCCACAGTCATAACTATTGTACAACTTGCCTCAAAGACCATTTCCATCAATCAGTTACCTTCTCAAGCAACCTCTATTTTCCAGTGCAAAATGTATTTCCAAATAAGCAATTTTATTGTCCCTTGTCTTCCAGCCATTATGAACCATCTCTAATTTAGTAATTTCCGTCATCCCTTCCGAGCTCATGTGCCTTCATTTTTTTAATGCAAAGGAGTTTTCACAAAGATGACCACACGCCTCCCAGAGGATGAGGATAAAATAGTTTGTGACAGTAGAGTGAAGGGAGCAGTATAAGAAAAATGGGAACATATCAAGAAAGTAATACTGAAAGCTATAAACAATACTATGGGAACAGATAATATCAGAGAATAACTGGGAATCACTGGATTGCAGACAAGATGATTAGGAAGATAGATGAGAGAAAGAAATTAAAGAATGTAAACACATAATTAGATAAAAGAAAGTAGAAAGAGATAAAGAATTATTTGAGGCAAGGAACTAATAGGGTGAAAGAACCATGGTGGAAGACAGTGCAAGTACATGTATGTAGTGAGTTTGTAAAGGAAGGGTGAAATGGGAACATAGTATAGAAAGATGAAAGCACTATCAGAAAAGAAGAGAAAATCCATGCACACTATTAAAATATAGTAGAAACTTTAATGACTCATCAAGGAATTATTCAAGAGAGATGGAACAAATACATAGGAGATGAACGTGTTGAATATATTATACTAGCAATTTTAGACAAAGAATGTGGCATAGGTAAAGGAGGCAAGATTGAGGAAAATGTGTTAGTCTGAGTTTATTTATAGCATTTTTGAGGGAGGTATCAAGCCAGAAGTTTTGGGACAGGGACAAGCTGGTATTAGGAATGAAAATAAGTGGAGAGTTCATATAATCAGCTTTTTGGAAAATAAAACTCAAGGAAAATGTTAAAATCATTGCTGACTGCATTAAAAAATCATTGTGATAGTTTGGAGTATTAAAATTGGAGGGCCAAATTCGAGCAGATAAGGCTTTACATACCTTTGAATGGTTTTGTACAAAGATGTTCATCGTTGTGGGGACACCAAAAGAAGGATTTTTTTGTGACCAAGATGCTTCAATTTGGATGGTGTTGTTGGTGGGGTCATTGAGTATGAGTGTATGGTACAGTGAAGAAACTAGTTTATTGAAACAAAATGATTGGTAGAATGGAAGTTTTGATATGTTAGTGTAAAGTAGGATTGATAAAGTATTATGGGCAGGAAGGAAAACAAATGAAGAAGAAGTAGGCATGATAGGGCAGGAGAGAGAGTAGCTGGGAGAAACCCACAGAAGACATGACAGGTGGATTCAGAGGATATTGATTGGCGATGGAAGGTTAAAGACTGTAATAGAGAGGAGAGCGCTAAGCAGGTGAGGTAGGTGAAGGAAAAGGATAGGCAAGTTGGACGAAATGAAGTTAGTAAGGAAGTTTGCAGAATTGAAGAACGGTTTAATGTCATGTTGTTTTTTTAGGTGAGGTTTAGAATAGCCATATAAATAAAAAGAGGCGTTTCAGGCGTGATATGGTGGAATAACATGATTAAATAAAATTGGCAATTTTCCACAAAAAATAAAAATAAAATTAAACACATAGCTTTTAAAAACGGTTACCAGGTCAACCTAATAGATAATTTATTAAAGAAAAAACTTAAAAAACAGGCCCTGAAGTTAAACGTTTCCCTCTCAGTCACCACTACTTCAGAGCGTAAGTGGTGCAAACTCCCATTCCATAACCCCGTGTCCTATAAAATTGCCAACAAGTTTCCCAAAGATCTATTCCGCATTGCATTTTATACCCCTAATAATCTGTTCAAAGCCTTATGCTCCAATAAAGATCCCATACATTACAATAACCAAAGTGGTGTATACGAAATTCAGTGTGAGTGTGGTGCTACGTACATTGGCCAGACAGGAAGGAGTTTTTCGACTCGCATCAGTGAACATAGGAAAGGTTTCATTACAGGTCTCACCAATTCTGTTTTTGCCAAACATCTTCTCGATTTCAAACATTTTTGTAATTTCAATTTTAAAGTGCTTCACAACCTGACCAAAGGTAAGAAATTAGACGCCATGGAACAGCTGGAAATTCTACATCGGAAGGACTTGGACCTCATCAACGAAGTCCAATTCTCATCTTCACCCTCCCCCCTCCTCTCCATCGCCTTCCCTCGACGCACGTGTGACCAGTGATCTCCTCTCCTTAAATCTCGGAATTTCCCCCCCCCCCCATTCCCCCGGTGCACCCTCTGACCATGTTACCCCGAAAAAGGCGTAAAGCTTTGTGTCCCCACTCCTTTCTCCCCCTTCCTTCCTCCCACCCCAACCCTGAATCCCTCGCTAGGGCTCTCCTTCACGGCTCCCTGCGCCCCCCCCCATTGGAACCATATAGACAGTGACCTCAACCTTTACTCCTCTTCGAACACTTCTTTGTGCATGGATATCTTCGCGGCCGGGGGAGGGGGAACCCCGGTCCCCCCTTTCTCCACGGTCCTAGGAGTTTAGCGCTGCACTGAGTGTCCACCCTCAATGAGACAACCCTTCCAGCCAGCTGTGAGGTCTCCCGGACGGGGTTAATTTTTCACCCTCTCTCCTCACCAGAAACCTTTCTCCACCCCCATTGACACCCACGTTGCCCACTTTCCTTCTCCCTTCCCTCTCTTTTTCCCCCCTTTTTCTACTACCCCCCCTTACATGTGTTCCAGCATATATAGCAGACAACGAGAATATGACTGTTACCAGATGATGATGTAGTTGCATCGAAACCGGTCGTATTAATAAATTTTTATTTTCTGTGGAAAATTGCCAATTTTATTTAGCCATATAAATATTCTAAGATCAGGCTGGCTTTCTTCATTCCCTTCCACTTTCACACAAATTATACAAACTAGCTACTTGGAATAAATTTTATGTTTTTAATCCATTAGGTGGACTTCTGGAGTTATTGTTTATTTGATGTTTTGATATAGTTTGAATATTTTATATTATTGCTCATACAACTACTACATAGATATACTTGACAAGAGCTGAATTTATGACAGGTACTTTTAAAATATCTGATTTTCAGTGGTGTTAGCTTTTAAAATATAAAATTACTTCTAGAAATGCTTAAGTAATGGTTTGTTTCATAATCTCCATTCCATGTCATCTTGATATTAATTGCAGTCATATTCATATTCTATCATTAATTCATTTAGACTGTAACTTGCTAACAGAATTGTGTGAACTCTCAATGCATAACTTCTAAGTTGATTTTTATAATACTTAATTTGGTCAAAGTTTTACTGAAAGTTAAGGATTTTAATCTTGCCTTGGGGTTTTGGTTTGTTGTTTTAAAATTTAACTAAGCTATTCTGCTAATGTTTGCATTATCCTAACCAGGCATCTATGATGACCTATCATCACCTAAGTTGTAGTGATTGCAGCACCCTACATACATCCCTTTACATTGGGATCCCAGGGTATAAAGTTTATTGTTTTTCTACTATTGCCAACCTAGGGAGTATGCCACTACCCTGAGGATTTTCTAGTCAAGGCACATTAATTTGAAATCATTTCTCATTTAGCACCCTAGGCAAATGTCTGGACTGAATATCATATCATGAACCATAGCTAAGCCTACACCCATTATCCATCTCCTAAACTTGTGATGTTGAAGAATATGTGAATTCATATGCTTAACTGGGACACTTGTGCATTTGGTAAAATAAACACTGTGATTTAATTAAAGGCATTAATTAGATCAGAAGAAAACAAATCTTATTTATTATGCTGGTAGGATCAATTGAAGTTCTATTCAGTTAAGAAAAGTGTATTACCATGTGTGAAATGCAACATGAATTTTAAAATGCATCCCTTCCCAGTAAGTATCATATAGCAATGCCCATTGATGCAAAACCTTCTATTTAAGATAATATTTAGAAAGAAATAAGCACTTTGTGACTTCCACACTTTCAATGTAAAACGACCGGTTTCGGCTGTTATGCCATCATCAGGTACAAGATTATTTCAGAAAATGCCAGTATATATAGTCACACACTGTGGGGGGAAGGAGAGGGAGGAGGGTGGTAGGGGTGGGGAGGCGAAGTCACGAGCAGCAACGGGGATTGGTTGCAGAAGGTGATGTCGTTGAGCAAGGCATTAAAATCCCTGGCCAGTCCAATTGCACGCTGCTCCCAGGCATCCAACTTCCGTCCTTTCTGGTGGCAGTAAAGGACCTCGGGATGGAAGTCACTCTTGTGGCCCAACTCCAAGAGGTGTCGGGCAAAATCCGATGAATCGTCTCTGCTACTAAGGCAGGTCCTATGCTCTAATATTAAAATTTTGTCCCATTTGACCAATATAGAATCCCTCACAGTCATTACAACGGAGTTTATAGACTCCGCATTTAAGGTTTGGTTCAATTACATCTTTCGAATTGAAAAGAAGTCGTCCCAACGTGTTGGTATTGTAAAAACAGATTTTGTATTTATCTCTAGGAATGACGTTAGACACACTGTATGAAATGGAGCCTATGAAGGGTAATTTGAACCATTTTGTTTTCTTGGCTGGTTGGACAGGAAACCTACATTTACGGATGCAATAATACCTAGTGATTCGTGCCATCCACATTCCCATAAACACGCCTCGTTCCGTTCCATGATCCATCGACTAATAAATATTCCCTTAGACCAAACTGGTTTTAACCTGGAACTAAGTACCATTAAACAAATTGCCCTTAAAACGGGTATGATTGCCAAGTAATTGATAAAATCTTAAATAGCAAGTTGAAAAGTCTAGCTGCCTCACAATCTTGCTCCCTGCTACCTGTCCAACCAGCCAAGAAAACAAAATGGTTCAAATTACCCTTCATAGGCTCCATTTCATACAGTGTGTCTAACGTCATTCCTAGAGATAAATACAAAGTAAAATATCCAATCAGGCATGAAAGCTTGGTAGAATCATTAAAAATAATTCATTATTATTTTATTATTTGAATTTGTAATGCTGAATTCTTCACATTGCTCTTGCCAGTTTTTGTGAGATTGTGTTATACTTCTCTAGTTATGTATGTATTTGAGTGGAGGACTTATTTATTTATTTTGTATTCCTCTCTTAATTCTTCAAATGTAGGTTTAAGTTATACATTCTTTCTCTCTTTGTTCTGCTAAAATGCTTATTATGGATATTCAAAAGTATTTTCATAAAATTATTAATGCATCACTGTAGCATCTAAGCATTTCATTTTTTTTACTGACGTAGTATTTTCATCTCATTGTGGTTATGTTTATCTACCTTTCTCTGCCTCGATATCACTCTTGAGCATAATTTACTGATGTGGTTGATAAATGAACTATCATTACATTATGTCATTACATTAATTTCCTGTTTTTAAAACTGTCAAGTTCATCAACAAGTTTCCTGAGAGTTTGAGGTCTCTTGCTAATCTATTTCATGATTTATTATGTCTGAAGAAGCTTAGCATAAGTTTAATGAACATATGCTCATAATATTGATATACTACTGCCTGTCTGTATATGTCTGCTTGTATATATTATTAAAACTATGTGTACCTAAAATGCTCTTGCAGTTATTTGGTAGCTCCTCATATGGGTATTTTATAAGATGTATTTTGTAGCTTTTGATTCAATATTATATATGTTCACTATTGCTAGTAGTTTTTAAATGATTAATTGCATTTAAAATTATAGAATATAATCAAAACATTATCATTTAACGATTCCAAGATGTTGAAAATTTGATTTTTCCTATTCATATACAGCGGGCCAACATTGTGTCATGGCTCATGAGAGTAAGTCCGTTGTTTTGAATGTGACAAAATCAATTGGAAACAGTGCAGGTAAAAGAGGTGTGAAAGGAAATAGGTATCTTTATGTTTGCCCTCGTTGACATTGTACTTATGAACATGTATGTATATCATGTTCTTGTTTCACAACTGTGAAATCTTGATTGAATGGCATAAACTCAGTTCCAGGTGGGATGACTGATTCAAATAGCCCCACACTTTGAGGAAAAACTCTTCATTTTATTAACTCCCTTGGAACAATTGTCTTATATTTTTAATCTCTAGTAATTTGAAAACATTTAATATTTCCAACATGGTTCTTCATATTTGCTGATCTCATATTTATATAATATAATATATATAATATAGAAGACTACCATCATATTTTTTTACACTAAAGTATAATTACTAACTCAAGAATAAGTGGGATATTAATATGATCCCAGAGAGTACAGATATCGAGGCCCCAAATAAGCTGAATTTTTGCAGGTTTTAATGACTTACAGTTTACTCATTATGGGTCTGTAAGCGTTTCAATTGTTGCCTACATTCTAACATAGCAATCTGTGACAACATTAATGTTTTTGAATTTGTCAAAACTACTCCCACAATTTTCTAATTTAAGTTACCTCAACTTCACCATTTCTTTAAAAAGCTGTTACTAATGTCACAAGTAACATTAATTACAGAAGTTTCTAATAGGGAAGATGGACATCTAGTAAGAAATAATTCACAGCCTATAACATGTGACTTGGAAAAAAATGCAGTAACATATTTTGTGCTGTGCTCATCTTTCATTTTACAAGAAAATGTGAGGAACAATTCCTTTGCAGTTGACAAACACCAAAGGAGCTCCACGTGTCATGAGTATGCCATAAATCATGCTTTCATTGACAATAAAGATAAAATTTTCTACTCTTTATTTTTAATCCTGCTATAATGTCATTTCTGATGTCTACATTATACTTCTAAAATGTAAATGCTCTGATTATTTTTTCAAATCAACAAAAAACCTCCAAATCACACCCTTTTCATGAAATTTCAAGCACAGCAATTCAATCAGAGAGTTTCACAATGTATAGGTGCTTATCAGATTTGCACACCACCGAAGTAATCAGCCTGAATTCTGGTTTGTGAGGTTAAAATTCACCAAGTGCAGTTATGTGAAATTCATACACTTGTGAGTGGAGTGGTTCCATCCATTCTCCTGCCCCACCTTCAATTTGAACAGGAAAAAGTCCCAGAATATCACACTCGTCTTGGCTGAAGGTGCCCATAGATATCACATAGATCTGAGCCCAGAACTCTTATGAGCAAATAAATGCTTAACCCACTTCAATGACCCCCCATATTCACATAATATGTCAATATATTGGAATAAAATAAAAATTCTGAGAGACAATTTGTCAAATGATAGCATACAATTCTTTCAAATCTCCAAAATCCTTTCCTCAAAATTACTTCTTCTTGGAGTACAAGCGTTCTCCTATGTCACTCCTTTTCTTTCTATTCCATCAGGTGTTACTTAAATAACATGTTGAGAACACCTGCACAATATCCAGGCCATAAAGCCTGCCTCTTCCAGGAGCAACCGTTAAATCGCAAAAAATTATTAATATTTTTACTTCAGTTAATCTAAAACATGCAGAAAATAGTTTAGATTAGTTTGTGAAGTACTTACGTCAATAGTAAGTGAAACTGGCATGTTCAGGAATGAATATGAGTACATAAATTTTGGCTTGTAATACATCAACCTTTAACTTTCCTCAACCTCCTTTGGCCAAATATTTACCATATTTGCGATGGCCAACGTTGTAAGAGTGAAATCAGTCTGGATTGGGGTGGGCTTCATTTACTGTGTCCATGTGATCTTTTTAAAATTCAGAGATTTTTTCATTAGTACCTCACCTGCATGAGGTGCTTTGTGGAGGACACTTTGAATGAGTTCGCCGTCCGTCGGATGGGGCGTTAAGTTGCGGAATCCTTGGCGGCTTTCGTTAAGAGTAGGCTAATACCGATGCCGGGTTTATCTCCACCCTTCAACCTTTCCTGTCCATCCCTAATGGTGCAAGTGACCTCAGGTGTCGGTCCCCTGCCCGAAAACTACCACCAATCATGCATACTCCTCTCGAACTCTCCAATAGGACTCCATATTTTCTCGTCAAAGTGTAGACTTTGAAGTGAACCGCATTAGTCAGGTCCGTCCTTCATGACTCGACGCATCTAGGTCAAAGAGAAGAGTGCGAGACTGCTGAGCTGAATGTTGAGGGGGAAAAGAGGAGAGAAAAAAGGCCTCACTGGGAAGAGGTCACTTCCTGTCGAAGTGGAACACAGTCTTTGCAGACACAACTCTCATTAACGACCAAAACCACAGGTAATTGAAATCTCTGCCACTGGTATTGAGATCGGGCGTTGAAACGACCTGACCTGTCAGCGGCTAAAGTCCACATTTAGGGTCACCTTTTTCGAAAAGGAAATTGAATTGCCCCTTAGGACTAACAAAGACATCGCCATTCCAGCACACACAACATTTTGACAAATATCTCACTCATCAGTACTGTTCTTTTAAATAGAAAGCAATTGCGCCAGTTTAGAGCGCACATGAACCGAAATGAAACTTGAAAAATATAAAGTCTGTTAAATGCGGTTTATTTAATGAAGTAGCAATGAAGAGGGAAAAGGCATTCTTCAATGCTGTCACCCATTTGCAGAAGCAGTCATTTAGGATGTGCATATGCTCTTTGTAATGCCCTTGACATTTGTGTATGCGCGACAATTATGCATTTCCCATATCTTCACTTATTTCCTCACAGTCTGAGAATACATGTTCTGCAGCTTCTCTCTGACCCACTTCATCCCAATGAGAAAAAAGATAATGCCGAAGTTCGACACTCAGTACTATGGATTTTTGGTATTAAAATTTCACATGAAACTCTTCTCGAAGTCCTCTCGAATTTTTTTGAAACAAGATGAATGAGGTGAGGGGATTGCGCACTTCTTTTTAACAATGATGTGGTCTCTAACAAGAAGATTTCATGACTTCTCACTTCAGATAGTTGTCCCAAAGGCCCTTCCTCCCTTTCCGATGAGGCCTGGATGGAGGTCATCTCTCGATTCCTCTCTGCCCCCGCCACTGCAGCAAGGGAGAAATATTAGTCGTAGTTAGGGCGATTGGGGGATAATTGGGCATGGTGTGGTCGGATCTCTAGCAGTCGGTCAAGTGGGTTGGCGATTACATCGTCTTGGCCGACGAATTTTCATTCCAATATTTGCGCTACACATTTGCGCATGGACCGTTCTTAGCAAAGCCAGCCAGCTTATTTCAAAACCATGATATCACAAGTGTCGTTGGTATCCCTCGTTTCCTATCCAGTTTTTAGCTTGTGTGGAGATTTCATTCCCGTTTATCCTTCCCTATGCCTGATTTCATACGCTCATCTGTTTATTAACCCTCGTAGTGACAGGAGGAATGTGTACGCTATGATTAAGGCCCGGGTATACATCCAGGTCGTACCCAATCAATGTTTCTTCTAGTTGTCCTGCCTGGAAAAAATCAAACCATTTAACTAATCGTTCTACTTGGTGAGTTCCAGGACCCTCGAATTTCCTGTAATATTATGTATTTCTTAAGACCTTTTTAATTCTTCTTCCATTATTCAAAATCCATGGCTAGATGTTTGAAGTAATGATCTAAAACTAATTAAGATTATTAGAATTAATAGCCGCGTCGAAAAGAGAACGGGGCAAGGGGTTGGATGGAGGGTGGCGGAGATTCCAACGCGCGCGGGACGATTTCCTAGTCACTGCAACGCCACGCCTCCCCTTCCCCCTCGAGCGGGGAAGGGGAGGCCGTGCCGTGGCCTGTGTAATCAGCCGGAGGATGACGGCACGAGGCGTCGCTCTTCTTTTTCGGGACCCCCATTTGTACCTTTCTGAGGAATCGTCAGCCTGGGCGCGCTTTTCGCCCCCCCCACCCGCCCTCCCTCCCCAGCCCTCCCTCTTCCCCATCCCCGCCCGCAACACGACCAGAATACTCGCCGCTGCCTTCAGAGCATTCGGTCGACCCCCCTTTCTCTTCATGTGTGCCTCCCTCCTCTCTCTCCTCTCTCATCCTCACTTCTCTTCCTCCCCCACCCGCTCTCACCGTCTTCTTCTCTTTGCCAACCTCTCAGGCACGCTCCTCCTCTCACCCTTCTCCAAACCCCCCTCCTCATCATTTGACTCATATCCCATGCGATTTTTCCGCATCGACGATCCGACCCATGGCGTGGCCATTTCGACTCGGTCCTTCTTTCGCCTTCAACCCCGTCCCTCCACTCCCCGCTCGCAACCATGCCGGCCGACACGCCGCTGCCCTTCTTGCGTTCAGTTATCCCCCTCTTCCCGTCTGTGTGCCTCTCCTCTTGATCGTAGCCTTGCCCCATGCTCCCACTCACCCTTCTCTTCCCACCAATGCTCTCCCTCACATTCTATGCCTAGCCATTTACCCTCCCTTCATCCCCTCCCGCTAACCCTCTCCCCTTAGCTCCACCATATTTAAAGGCGACGATCCACCACGAAGTTCATTATCTTGTTGCCTGTGTCGAGTGAAGGAAGTAGTCCATATCTGCTCGTGAGTTGCGAAGTCCAGGGTCGTCGTCCCGGCCGCACCGAAGCCAGGTGAGTGGCGTTAGTCCCACGGGGACATGCCTTTATTTATTTCCTGAAATTTAATTATCTTCAGAATTAGAGTCGAGTCGTTTTTCTGGAAACTATTGGTCATATCAGTGTATATATTTCTAAAGGCTTTTAAGAAAAAGAATAACTTCTAAAGCCCTTGCGACTGAAAAATTTAAGCTCACGGTATTTAATTGTCCGATAATTTACTTAAGGTAAATGAATGGAGTAGATATTTTAAATTGCTTGATTGTTTCACTATTTAGCATGCGATTTTGTTGTTTCAGGAGTGACAAAACACTAGCACACTACTACCCAAATATACATTCGCCATTAGGTACGACTTCTTTCTTTGAATAAGTCTACATTGTCATTCTCTTGTAAGTTTTTAAGCATTCGGCCAAATTCTTTCAATTCAACTTTTGGTTCCGAGGTCTTCTTTTTCAATGAAAAATTTTGTTTTTATTTGACGTGACTACTGTTGATTCCGCCCGAAAGGACCTCGTTAACTTGGCGTCGCATTTGCATATAAATACTCAGATCTCGATTTTTAAAATTCTCTGGTCGTTCTCCCTAGTTTGGGCTGCCAGGGCTTGGTTCTGTTGAGTTTGTTACTTCGTCTATTCAATTGCGCGAATGATCCGAGGGTAAAAAATTCCTTCACCACTTAATCCAACAGCACGGGCAGCTGCACTCCCTTGCCACTCGACTGAGTCCTACCGGGCGTTAGACTCGGAGGAATAATGCATTCAAATTTTTGCCTCCAGAGTGAATGAGTTTAAATGTGGTTTCTGCATATCTATCAGCAAACTCTTCTTTAATGTATTTTCGTCCGGTTAAATCATCAATTTGTCACCTTATCTCTTGTATGAATTTGGCCGTTGTTTTTCTTTTTGTCAACTTATCCGGCTGCCACCGGGTTGAAGGACCAATGGTGATATAATTGCACTCTTCTTTCACTCATCTCATCCCCCAAATTATTTACTCTTTCATTTCGGGATGGATTTATCTCGGGACATAAGTTGTGCCACATGTATCACCACTTCTGGAGAACCTCTGAGCTTCTTCTTTTAAATAACTCTTTGCGTTTCGCTAAGGTTACCGGGGTGAGGATTCTTGCACATCTCCCACACCCCCTTTACACTCTCTTCTTTCAAGGGCTCAACTTAATCCACCTGTACTCGGCCTTCGGCCTCTCCCCCCCCCTCCCAGTGTCTCCCTTGCGTTCTCGTATGACCCGTCCCTCTCTCTACCCAACTTCCCTCTTCCAAAGCCTCGAGTCTTCCCAGCTCACTCTGGCGGCGATGCGATTGTAGAAGATCAACTTTCGGAATTAGAATTGACTGAATTTCCTCTCCGAAACGCCTTTCAAATTTTTACCGTACATATCATTATCAGATTTTCATTGGCGCAACAAATTACCCTGTCACCGCTCAAAATTCACGGTATTCCTATACATAGCACACAAAACATAATTACCAAGTCTACAAAGAAAGAGCCCTCCCAGGTTCCTGCGCACGGGGAGGCGTCCACGACAGCTCCGTTCGCTGTTGGCAAGATGCAAGTGATGGTGCTAGTGTGTGATGTGTCGTGCATGGTCATTATGGTGCCTTTTTTTAAGTGAATAGTGCTTGTGTGTAATGTGTGTGATGCGTGTGCACCGCGGGACCGCCGATGGAGAACGACCGGCCGCCGTTGGACCTTGCATCAATTACGAAGGTAGGGACTCGTCTCCTCTCCCCCCCCCCCCCCCTTCGTCACAGGTTCAGTGTGTAGGAGCCCCCTTAGTTCGAGACAAGGCCTCCACCCACGCGGTAGGGCCCCCGATGGGGCTTAAGGGACGCAACAACCACACTTAGAGATATGGGGGGTGAATTAAAGTGACTTTAGCCGACCAATGTAGGCAGGACATTTAAAGAGACAGGGATGCGACATTAACTTAGTAATAGCTTACGAAGTAAAATTATGAACTAGTTGCTTACTAGTAATTATGTAAGAGAGTATTAGGTACGAGTGGATTGTGCCAAATACTTTCTTACATTGCTTCATTCCATCGCTCTCTTTCCATCTGTTCCATCACGAATCATTCTTCTTCACGTTCCTTCCACTGATTTTTTCCGAAGGCAGCGGTTTCCTGTTTTAAAGGATCGCTGTAACATGGTATCAGTAGGACGTCCCTCTCAGCAGCCCTTTGGGGTCAGCAGGAGGGGCGTGATGGACCGGCCATCGGCCTTCGTTGTCACCTTTTAACGAATGCCGGAAAATGGGTTCCAACGAGCTGTGCATGATACCTCATTAGGTCAGCAAAAGGAAACTCATGCAGTCTTTCTCTTTCACAACCTCTTAATGCAATTATAATCCTTCTCTACTTCTCTCGAGTCTTTTGATCTAGGAATGTAACGGTCATTCCCGTAATATTCCCCTAATTTTGGGTTGAAATAACCTACCCTTGCATTTTTCTCTATCTCAAGCAATTACTCTTTCCAAGTGGACAAACAGAGGAGCTATTATTTCCTTAAACTTGATCGTTGAATATGACTTGTTTTTTAACAGTGGTGCTTCAATTAAATATACATTTATAGTTTTCGTATGGGAATTGTTTCATCCACAAGTTGCTTCGTAAATTATTTCTTTGGGTCTGCTCGGAGAATAGTGGACAACTTAAAAAAATATTCCTCCATAGTTGATCCTGGCCATGAGAAACACGTTACGCTCTTGATAGTGTAGGCACCCGTAAATACTTGCGCAGTCTAATGCAAATCTGCTCAGAAAACTGCCTGGATGAATTAACTTATACAGAAAGCGTACGGTCCCTTGGAGAAAACATACATATCAGCTGATTTTGTCTCAAACTCAAGCCATTTTTATTACATCACTCTGAAAATGCACGCTTTGTGTTAGCAGATGGTCCTGCACTTGTGATTTATTCATGTGCATTTCTATGTCACCTAGAACAGAGCCAATCAGTCTTGTATTTCTAACTGAACTACTGCCCTTCCATGAGTCATTTATTGTGGCAGCCTGCAGACTGATTCCATCCATTCCTTTCAATGAAGAGGTTTATGAGCTTGTTTAACTTTCCGAGAGAGGAGTTATTCTGGATGAACTGCCTAAGCAATTGATCATTAAGCTCGCTGACTACCACAAAGCTTGCCGCTTCTAATCTCTCCAATGACGTTGATTATACATTATCTTAAATGGTTAAAGTAATTAAGGCATGACCTCAAGTATCAGAGCGCCTTAGGAGCTGCTATTACTATCAGTTTACCATGAGTAGTAAGGGATCAGCTGTTTTTTTGTATGCCCAATGACATTTGAGTTCCATAATAGCATTGCCTATTCCCATGTTCATTCGACAATGAACCAATCTATACCTCTTCCCCTCTCTAGAAATATAGCTCTAGGCACTTGAATACTTCATGGAATGACCGGGAACAGAATATTTGATACTCTCGCATAAAGATCGCAAACAAAACGAGTGCCCTTCAGTTTGTACCTTTTTCCATTTATGACCGCTTCTTATTGCTTTCATTCAAAATAAAGATCGAAAATTATTTTGCGACCCTAATCCAATTCAGTGTGAAATACATGTATAAAGCCCATCACACTAAATGGCTAAACAGGTATTACACAATTTGCTCTCGCTTAAGTACGTACTAAACATTAAATAAGTCTTTCCTAGAGTTATCTTGCTCATTCTAAAAAGATAAGGCCAAGCACTTGGTGACTGCCCAGGTTTAATATATTTCATGCCTGAAATATTTTGTTTTAAAACTCTAATTTTAAAAAATTGATTCAAATAATTTCCCAATTCTTTTTGCGGCTACAAAATACAATATTTCCATCTTTTCTTTAAAATTCTATTGAAAGTTTCGAGAGTAAATGTAACATAAAGGTCAATTTCCATACATGTACAAATGAGAACTGTCGCAGATTGTGTGAACATACTATATCAATGTAACATCTTTGAATTTCTTCTATCCTTTTTTATTCACACAGATGCAATTCCCTGCATGTGGTGCCTGCAGCTGTGAAAGACTGTGGCTATCATCATACTACATCCTTTTGGCTGGGTGGTGTTCCTCCTCCTTTATGCATGTTTCCAGTCATTGGCAATGATTGTACTTTTTGTACTAACACCTTCTGTACTTTTTGTCATTTTGTACCTAAAGCTATCTGGCTTATCCATTCCGTGAATCTTAATGCAAGATCTATCATATCATATTTAATTTCGACATCCATTTTCAACATGTTCTTATCAGTTCGAAGGAGGGAGACGTGGGCTAAACATTTGATCACCTTAAAAAAAAATAGTGGCTTGTTATCCACTTCAGAGGGAAATTTGCATTTTAACCATCTTCCAAATTTACTGCTAGGTAAGTAAGCTATAGTGCTTGTCAACCTTCTTTCATGTAGAGGGAGAAACTGGGAATAAATCACTAAGCAGCCTTTGTTTTCTGTTTAATATAATCTGTGCCCCTTTAATTACTCTTATTTATGCATAATATCTGTATTGACTTTGTAGATCTCGATACTTAAAATTGAAAGATTCTTTCCACGGTAGTTCTCCAGGAGGGTAAAGATTGTTGATAACGATTCCAATGCAGTATTCATGTAGTATTCTTAGTTTTTAATACAAAATTTGTGTTAAACATAAGAAAGCATTAAAATGGTAATTTTTAAAAGCATAGATTCATTGAAAAAATTGCTCAGTATCTTGCTTCTACTCATCTCTCTCGCAAATTCACTTTATGGATTTAGAGCTAATAATTGCTGACAGTGTAAAAATTAATTATAAATCAAAAGGAATTCCTTGTGAAGTAATGAATAAAAATGTGAGATTTTTCTCGTAGCATCTAAATTTCTTTTAAAGAGGTTAATTTTAACAATAATTCATCCCTTAAACCAGTGACCTCATTAATGCTATGGCATCACACATAACCCTCCCCATTTCTAAAACCAAACTAATGATCCCTTAAATAGTCATTTGCTTCAATGCCTTCTACATCTTTTTGTTAATGACCATAACTGTTAATCAGTATTAAAACCCACCTTATTCTCTTTTCATTCTCAAATGCTCATTTTAATCAATTAGCCGGATCAACAAACAAGATCTGAACCATATGAAATGGACCTTCCACAAAGAAGTTGGCTGCACCCGGTTTCTCTGTCCTCCTCAGGCGTTCCTTTACCTCTCTGTTTAAGGAGATGACCTATAAGTCATCACGTTTCTCACAATCCCTTCCCCATTTGTGTTATTTCCCCCTTCCAACCCCCATCTCCCCCTCAATCTTTCAGGTTAGTTCAAACTCCCTTACAACTCCACTATCTGCCTCCACATATGCTTTTGGTCTCCTTCTCGGTGCATGCCCTTTGACACCTCTTTTGCCTTCTTCAGACTGGACCAAGCAGCTCCCTCACCATTTCTGAAATTTTATCTATGACTTCCTCTATCGAATTGCCTGCACTTGCCTTACACAGGCAATCTTCTATCATATGCTGTCATGTCTATACTCACGAGCCAATAAATATATCAAAGGTTCTATTCTAATGTTGATTGGGCTGGTTTTTCTTCCAAACAGTGGTAGAACTAAAGCTATCCTACTCATGAGCTCAAAATTAAGAAAAACATTCTATCTTAGCTTCATCCCTAAAATTAAAGCTGGGGATACTGAGCTACCCTAGCCAAAACCTTATGTAACCTGGGTGTAGTCCTAAATGGTAACCTGTCATATGAGAAACAAACATGGTGTTTCTAATTAGGTAAATCGATATGGCACATTATCAACCCGAGGGATACAAAAAGAGCATAACCTTAAGCTACTACACCTCTTAATTGTTAGCTAAATTGTTGATTTTTGCAAAGATAAAAGAATCTCGCTCCACATTATTCATGAAAATTATGTTGGTTAAGCATCTGTAAGCATTTTCAATACACATTTGGAACATTTTACTACCAACAACAAACACTCCTGCTCAATTGCTACACTTCCAAACATAATTTAAAATTTTTCTATGATACTTACAACAGAGCCAATCAATCTTGCATTTCTAACTGAATTACTGCCCTTCCATAAGTCATTTATTGTGGCAGCTTGCAGTCCGATTCCATCCATTCCTACCTGTATTCGGAAATCTTGTTCAGTAGAATTTTTAAAATAACACTAGCATGATCTCTTACCAAAAAGATGTTTTGCTTAATATTGCAGCATGCATCACTACTAGTTATTATCTAAATTACATTATTACTTTAATGGCTCATTCATATTCTGTTTTCTGTATGGGCCTTGTCCCAGAGCATAATAAAGATTTACTGTGTAAAAACTTCTCCATTCCAAGTCATACATCATTTATGCCATTGATTAACATACATAGACTTCAGCTGCGATAAAATTGTTAATGGAAGAGCCTTCTAGAGTGAAAATAAAAAATTCTTTTTCTCTTATTTCTAATTTCATATGTACATATCTTTGGAGTTGGGAAAGATTGGAAACTGTGGAATGGAGAGGACACCTGAAAATGAGCAGCGTGTCCCCCGACCAGTCTTCATCAACAAGGACGGCCAAATCAATTTCCTCTTCCACAGTGTAAGTCCCTATTTTTAGTCATTTTAAAACCACAGACTAAACTTGAGCAACAGTAAGATGGATTCTCCAGAGAGTTGATTTTTTTCAAGAAATATTGAAAAATCTAATAATACTTATTCATCCTAAATTCTAAACACGTAGAGGCAAGTAATAATAATTATTATTAGCCATTGACTGTTTAGAATTTAAAATTAATCGTACAAAAATATGAAAGATACACCATAATTCAATAACTTAACAGATAATTAACTTTAACTAAGTACTTGCACATAATGCAATGTAATCGGCCAAATAATTATTTTCTTGGCACTTCAGCTCCATTATTTTTCAAAAGAGTAACCGGAAAAATTTGAAAACAAACAGTTGTTCATAGAAATTGTAATGAATTAGTATTTATATTTCACAGAAACCTTCAAATAAAGGCCTTGCATGGTAACGATATCACAGCAAAATGTCAGTGAAATTCCCTTGGAATTCCTTTCTCTATTGACAAAAATATTGTTCTAATGTAATGATAGTTATAAAGAGCATGCGCTTAGAGAGAGATTTGCATTCTAATTGGTACAGGCATTGTACTGTGCTCAACTAGATAACATGTTTTAAAAAAGGTTCATATTGAAAATTAGCCATTCATAAATGAAGACAAAATTTAAATTATAAGACTTTAAAATGAGATTCATTGTTTTTGTTTAAAAAGAAAATACTAGAGACATAGTCAATATTTTTATAAGAATCTGTATCTAATTTCAATACTGTTACTAGGCCTATAGCTGGGGTATGTATATGGAATGTGTGTGGTAACAATCATTTGATCCTTTCTAGTAGTTCCTGATCCAATGACAATTGTACCAAATGACTTCAGCCTGCTACATTCAACTGATATCTCATAGTGTTAGGGTCTGCTTGGTGTGATTGCATGAGAGTCAGCATCGACGTTAAGCATATAACACAAGGGTCAGAAATTTATCTAAATTTGCTGTGAATATGATAATTGTAATGGGAAGCTTTTAATTTATTTTATTCGCATTACATCCAAATGATATACCTTGACCATCCACTATTAAGAAATTAAATAAAATATTTAATACTGCTGACAAAAGTGAAGTCAATAATAATAGATCATCATTCTCATGGGTCATTAGTCTAGAGAATTGGTTTGTAGCAGCCCTCAAGACTATTTCTTACCCCCTTCTGTCAATCTCATTGCAATATAATGGGAGAACCATTTACACTTGTTACACTTGGTTTGTGAACCATTTACTTCAAGAAATAAACAGTACATTGATCACATTAAGCAGAACCTGGTGTATTTGATAAAGGAAAGATGGTAACAACTTTCCACTAGGTATGTTTAATAGTATGGCCAGGTTTTGACTACCTTCTCTTTTATCATGTTCGAATTCCACCGCATCATGCCTTAAACTACTCATTTTATTCTATTATTAGTAACAAGTGGTTGTTTCTCTATTGCCTTGTCTATTCTAGCCTTTAAAATGTAGCTTTCATGATTCCCCCAAGTTCAAGTACTCTCAGTAAACCCCTTTCTTTTAAGCGTCTAATCATAAAGCTTAGAAGCATATGAAGTTTTTCAATTTTGCTGATCAATTCAATTTGGCTCAAAAAAATATTATATTGTAAGAAAAAAAATGTGCATTAAAAACTAAAGTCATGAGAAAAAGTACTTCATTAACCAAGGTTGAAAAAAATTGAGGTAAAAAAAAGTGCAAGACAACGTGCATTGGCAGTGTTTAAGCACAAAAAAAATTTTACAGAACAAGTTCGTAGAAAATAAATCAAAAGTGTAGAGTAAAAAAACGCATGCCACCACTCCAAGAGAATTGATCGGTGTGGCTGCATGTGGTACAGTGCATTAAACAATGCTGTCTTCCTCACTTTATTCAATTTGGTGAGATATCAGCATGATCAAACATGTCAAATGGAGGTGGCATCTTTTATGGGAGAGCATGCAAGTATGGCTGAATACAAGACTGTAAAAGGAAAAATAATCATTACTGGTATAAGTGACCCAAAAGTGATGTATGTACTCTAGGTTTAGTGCAATGCCTAGTAATCTCATTTATATTTGTCGATTGCCACAATATTCAATGTACATTAACCTAGAAAAATTTAAGAAAATATGTGGAAATTATATAGATTTGGCTATTTATTTTTTAATCAAGGAAAATTAACCAAGTTGATAAAAATTCGAATTTGAGTAAAAAGCACATTGAGAAAACCAAAATTAATCAGAGAGTTCAATCCTACGCACCTCTAAATTATTCAAACTACACCTTACTTCCTATGACATTAATCAACGTATTATTCAGTAGCTCATAGTCGGATGCCAAAAGATACTACCACACTGAACAGCAACTCCACTAGTATTTACCACCAATCATATTAAGCTATCCTCGATGAATTTCTATCAAAAAGATGTACCGCATAAATGCCATTATTTTAACACCGCAGTTTAAATTCAACTGATTAAACTTCAAATAGCACTGGATGATTCTCCTACTTCACAAAGTGACTGGTGTCCAACCATTAAATTGTGAAAATTTCTCTTGCAACGTTATCAAAAAAATATCTACAAGGTAAAGTGAAAGTTAACAGATTCTTCAAATACTTCTTACTAGTCCCAGTAGCATTAAAACTGAAAGAATTACTGTACAAAATTCAGGAATCTCTTAGGATTGTAGATGACTGCCTGATTTTCATTGATAAAATATGAAGTGACGTTAGTCACTTCATATTTATCAATTATCAATTATGAAAATATGAAAGTATGCAGCCAATACAAGAATGGCTTAATCTAGACAAAAAATATTTACCCAGTTAAATATGCACTCGACAATCAACTAGACATACAAGCATTTTCACCTTCAAGATACCCAAATCCGAATGTTGTTCTACATGGGCCAATAAATATGAAGTTCCAATAGCCTCCCACTTAGCCGTATTTTTGTCCAAACTAGGCCTCATCGGTTTACCATAAACCTCTTGACGAAGCTTCAGCATTTACTCATGGGTGGAATAAAGCCATTAAAGTGGCTATCTCTCTTCTTTGATTCCATTCACAGAATCTCATCTGATTTTATCTTCAGTTCAATAACTCTTGATAAAACAATACATATTTAACATAGTGATTTTAATGCAATTCTATGATCCTTTATAGGGTCCATTATGGGTGGGCACTATGAGGGTAATCCCATGAGTACCCGACCCAACAAAGAAAATGCAAATTTTGGGAAAAAATGTATTCATTTTTCAACTTAATCTGCATTCAGTCCTATGCACTTTTCCCAACAATTTTCAATAAATTCCATACCTCTGAAAATGAAAACTCTCTTGCCCCTTTAAAATAGTCATTAAATAATATCACTTCTTCATGGTTGAAAAAGTTTTAACCAAGGAGCTATTTTTTTCAAGTTTGCGAACAGAAAATAATCTGTGGGGGCTAAATCTGGCAAAAAGGGTGCATGGGATAGCAATTCAAACTTCAATTCATGAATTTTGGCTGTTGCAATAACGGATATGTGAGTTGGTGCATTGTGTTGATGAAACGACATTTTATTCTTCATGAGCCAAATGCTGCTGCTTTTGCTCAAACATTGCAATAAGTTTGCACATTACTCGCCGTTGAGTCTTTCCTTTTCTCACATCGTCAATGAAAATTGTCCAATGCATATTCCAAAAAACTGTCGCCATGACCTCTCCTGCAGATGAAATAGCCTTCACCTTCTTTGAAGTTGGTTCTCCCTTTTGAACCCATTGTTTTCATTGTTCTTTTGTCTCGGGTGAGAAATATTGGACCCATGTTTCATCCATGGTTATGAAATGGTGCAAAAATACTGATTTGTGACTGAAACAGCTATCAAATGGTACAGTGATAAATTCCTTGCCTCGCCTAAGTAAACAAACCCAACATCGAACACAATAGACCCTTCTTCATTTTATCCATATGCCTAGCATTCTCCCATCTCTGCTGATACAATTTTCAGCACACAACTGATAGTCAAAAAGGTCTGCATCCACCTTTCCTGCCTGATTTTTCCCAGCAAACCCCTCTCCTCTCCCATGATTCCTAGAACTTCCTAGTTAGTGGGCTAATAATATGCAGTTGGGAAATTCATTACAATCTAAATTCCTTAGCCCCGTGTAATTAAGCAAATGGATTTTGATTAGGTTTTTAACATGAATCCAATTGACAGGTAAACATAAATAATTTAAGAATAGGATGTGCTAAGTGATATATGGTTAGTAGTCTTTAAAGTATATATTCTTGTACAATTGAAAGCATACGTAATAGTTTTTCTCGTCATGGTGTAAGAGAGTAAATTATTCTTTCAACCGTTGATGTAGACAAAATATTCTGTTAATATTTTTAAATGTACTTCATTTGAATTTGGGTGAAAGCCAAAGAAACTTAATTGGAGATGTACGAGGGTCATCCGGAAAGTAGTACCCGTTCGTGAAATAAAGACACAAAAGTAAATATTTACAAACATAAAAAATTTTATTTGAAAGAGGATACTTTAAACTACTTCTCAACATAATCTCCAAGCAAATTAAGGCATTTGTCATAACGTGTGACAAGTTTCTGTATTCCTGCTGCATAGTCCTTCGCCGCCAGCTCATTGAGATACAGGGTCACTCCTTCTTTAAGTTCTTCATCGCTGTCAAATCTTTTTCCTGCCAAAAAGTCTTTAAGCTTTGTAAAGAGATGAGAATCTGAAGGGGCCAAGTCCGGGCTATACGGTGGATGGTCGAAAGTTTCCCATTTGAATTGCTGCAAAAGTTTTTGTGTTATCCCAGCTGCATGAGGCCTGGCATTGTCATGAACGAGAATGACACCAGTAGACAATAGACCTCGCCGCCGATTTTGTATTGCCCGCCGTAATTTCTTTAATGTTTCACAATACGCATTGGCATTAATAGTGTCTCCACGGGCCATAAAATCAATAAGCAATACACCTCGTCGATCCCAGAAAATGGTTGCCATGAGTTTCCTGGTGGACAGAACTGTCTTGAATTTTTTTGGTTTGTTTGGTGAATGAGCATGATGCCACTCCATTGACTGTCGTTTACTCTCAGGTGATGCATAACAAACCCATGTTTCGTCACCAGTAATTATGCGAGTCAAGAAAGAGTCTCCTTCATCAGAATAACGTCCCAAAAACGTCAGTGCTGCAGCCATACGCTTGGTTTTGTGCTCATCTGTAAGCATGCGAGGGACCCATCTTGCACAAATTTTTGCATAATGCAGATGGTGTTTAACAATTTCATGAACAATTGTTCGAGAAACATTGGGAAAATGCTCACAGATGTCATCAATTGTGACGCGCCGATCGTTCCTCACGAATTCGTCAACTGAGCTCACCAGTTGGTCTGTAATGACAGACGGTCTCCCCGAACGCTCATCGTCGTGTGTGTTCCCCCTCCCCATGTTGAAGTTGCGACACCACCGCCGAACAGACGACTCGTCCATTACATTGTCTCCATACACCTCCTTTAATTGGCGATGAATATCACATGGGCGAACGTTTCTTGCATTGAGGAATTTAATCACTGCCCTCACTTCACAACTGGCGGCGTTCTCAATTTTTTTAAACATTGTAAACAATCACAGAAACAACACAGGCAATGCTAGCGTCACGCAACTTGGCTCAGAAGGCAGACAAGCCACTGAAGCTATCTGACCTCGTCCAGCGGCTACTCGCGTCGTCAGCACTTCATGCGGCACGAACGGGTACTACTTTCCGGATGACCCTCGTAGTAATATTATCCCTGGAATACTAGGAATATTCCTTTTGTAAAACCCAAGGTGTTTTCAGAAACAGTTTTTTTTGCTTCATTGTCTAATGAGAAATTAGATTTAGTTCATACTTTTGTGTTCTAAAATTTTGAAATTAATAAAAGTTTTGAATATATATTTGTGCATTAATGATTCTTATGTATAACTACACTACTATGATTGCAATAATAAAGATCCTGTGAAACTGGTAACCAGTGCAGTGCATAGAATTGCATAGACGGACTGGATCATTGAAACAGTGTTGAGATCAAGTTCTTGAAAAATTTTTGGTAAAGGCCGGTAATAACTAATATTTAAATTTTTTGGATCAAGCATAACTCTTTACTTCACAACTAGCTATTTCATTTAAATAAGATATTATTTATTACTGCTTATGAACTACGAAAAATTGCGACCAATTAGGTTTGCCGACTCATTTTAAATTACAACATCTAATATTTAACTCGCTAATGTTTCAATATTACTTAATATTTCATTGCATTATGAAGTTACAGCATATTCTTTAATAGTGTGCAGGAAGTGCGTCATATTTATATTATTATTATTAGGTAATCTACCGTTTAAGGTAGGTTTTTGGATGGACCCAACTATCAAATAAACATTTTGTGACTCCCCACCTAGCAAACTGATCTATATCAGGTCCCTCTTCATCTCTATGTACTTCTTTCCTCCCTTCATCCCGTCCAACATCCCTATCCTGTTCCTGCCCTTACCTCGCTTGCCCAACATTCTCCCCTCGATTACCCTCTTCAACATTCCACTACCGCTCAATACGCCTTTCATCCATTCTTCCTGCCTCCATAGGATTTCTCTTAACAAACCCCTCTCCTCACCCACCATCTCTAGTACTTCCTCATTTGTTTTCCTTTCGGTCCATTTAACCTTCTCCATTCTTCTCCACACCCACATTTCGACAGCCTACAATCTAAGTCTATCCTCCTGCTTCAGTGACCACGTTTCCGCGCCGTACATAGCTACGCTCCATATCAGAGTTTTTACGAGTCTTGTCTTAACATCCCTACTCCGTCATCAACTCCCTCCTCCTTGAGAAAGCCTCCTTGCCTAGCGCAATTCTTCTCCTTACGTCCCTACCACTTTGACCGTATTGGTCCAAAACACTTCCGAGATATGTACACTGTTCTACCTGCTCTATTTTTTCCCCGCCTATTTCTATGTTTAGCTTAGCCTTTTTCTTTCTGGAAAATCGCATAACCTTTGTTTTATTAATATTGATTCTCATCCCATATTTATCGCACTGACCCTCCAATTCACTCAGCAATGCTTGCAATCCCTTGGCTGACTGAGCATCTAATGCTTGGTCATCAGCAAACCTAACCGATTTTACGAATTCCCCTCCGACTCTCATTCCTACCTCCAGTTCTTCCCATGCCTCTTTAATCATTTCCTCCACATATACGTTGAACGGCACCGGTGACAACGGGCAACCCTGCCTTACACCTCTTCCTAACACTGCCCATCCGGACTCTCCGTTCCCCACTCGCACCTGAGCAGTCTGAGACATGTACAGGCTGCGGATCAGTCTCCTGTCCCTCCAATCCATTCCTATTTTCTGCAATACACGCATCAATTTTTCCCAATTCACTCTATCAAACGCTTTTTCGAAATCTACAAAACAGGCAAAAACGTCCTGGTTGTGTTCTATATTTCTCTCGATTAGTGATCTCATTACTGCAATGGCATCACGCGTACCTCTTCCCTTCCTAAACCCAAACTGATCATCCCCTAAATAATCATTTGCCCTACTCTCTATCCTTTTGCTGGTGATCCTGAGAATAACTTTAGCTGCGTGGGATATCAAACTTATTGTTCTGTAATCCTCACATGATATAGCCTTTGCCTTTTTTGGAAGAGGAACTAACACCGATCTCACAAAATCTTCCGGCCAGATTCCTTCTTCATAGATGCTACGAATCAGTCCATATAGGGCCTTCCTCCCGCATTTTCCTAAACATTTCAACAGTTCTACAGGAATGTTGTCCATCCCCACGGCCTTATTTGCTTTCATCTCCTTTAATGCCCTTTCTATTTCATCGTCGAGTATGCCTGGACCTCGGCTATCTTCTTCAACGTCATGTTCCTTTCCTATGTCTAACCTTGTCGGCCTAAGTTCTTTACCAAACAGTGTTTCTATATGTTCCTTCCATCTCTCTTGGATTTTTCCTGGTTCAACTATTATCTTACCCCACTTATCTTTAATTGTTAGCACAGATCTTGCCTTCTTACTTCCCGATAATAACTTAACCTTGCTGTATAGAGCACCAATTTCACCCCTCTTTTGTAAACTTTCCATATCCTCGCATTGCGTTTTCCGCCATTCATCTTTTGCTTTATTTGTGGCCCTTCTCAATTTATAGTTTAACTCTCTGTACTTCATTTTGCCTAACTCTGTGTTTACATTCTTCCATCTTCTTCTCTCATCCATCTTTGCATTCATCTCATCCGTGACCCATGGTTTCCTTATTCTTTTCCCGCTAATGGTTCCCATAGTGTCTTTTGCTGCTTCCGATATCCCTTGCTTGATACATTCCCATTTTTCTTCGATTGTACTCAGTTCTCTACCGTCATCCAATTTTTTCTCTACAGCCTGCTTATACTCCTTCCTCGTTAATCCATTTAATGCTTCTGCGTTCCATTTCCTAACCCGCCGCCCTTGATTTAACTTCTTGAAACGGACGTTACATTTCATAACAACTAAATTGTGGTCAGAGTCCGCATCCGCTCCTGGGAAACTGTGCGAATTTATCACACTGTTCCTAAACCTGTGCCTAACCATAATATAATCTAACTGATACCTTTCTGAGTCACCTGGCATTTTCCATGTATACCTACGCCTTTTGTGATGTCTAAACCATGTGTTGGTGATGACTAACCCCTGTCTCTTGCAGAATTTAATCGCTTTCTCCCCGCGTTCATTCCTCGTGCCTAACCCATAGTCCCCCACCTCACCACCCTCTCTTCCTTCGCCTACCGTCGAATTTCAATCCCCCATCACTATCAAATGTTTCTCTGCAGGAACACACGCGATTATATCCTCTTAACTTATCATACATCCTATCGACTTCTTCCTCCTTGTGGTTGCTCGGTGGCATGTATACCTGAACAATGACCAAGTTCGTCGGCTCTGCTTTAATCTCTACGAGTAAAATTCTATATGTTGCTTGCTCTATGCTGACTACGCTTCTTCCTACCCCTTTATTTAAAATTACGGCAACCCCTCGTTGGCTCTCGTCCCTGCCGCTGTATATCACTCTACAATTGTCACTCCAGTAATCCCCGCTATCCTTCCATCTCACCTCGTATAGGCCTAAGACATCAATATTACCTCTTTCCATCTCTCGCTTAATATTTTCTAATTTTCCTGTCCTCAACATTGTCCTGACGTTCCATGTTCCTATTCTAACTACTTTCGTCTTCTTCTGCGTCTTCAGTCCTGCTGCTGTTATTTCTTCCCTGCAAGGGTTTCGTGGGATGACGACCGCGGAAGCCTTGCCTCCCCCGCTGCCGGGCACGACACACGGCCCCTTGGGCCGCAGTTGCCAGGACTCAATTTCTATTTTGCGTCCATCATTATTTTCTTTGGAATGATAATTGAGGTGGTTTCCCGTTGCCTTCCTCAATAGTGTTTTTAACGTGATACCATCACTTAATGGCCGCCCCACTGGGGTCAGACGCCTTTGCAGCCGCCTCACTGAGGAACAGACGCTGCGTGGACTACCTTTCGTCTGGCTCCTAACCTTCGACCTATCTGGCATGGGTGACCCTACCAGGAGCAATTATATTTACTCCCGCCAGCACAGCTCTAGGGGTCATCGGAACACACAAGCCCTTCCACCACGACAAGGTTGTAGTCCATGGGAGGGCATATTTATATTATCCGTGCTTAATTTTCGAACGAATCCCATAGAGCCAAATACGAAATACATAATACATTTTGCATGGCCATGTAAAAATTGAATTTTGAAATTATACGTTGGTGTGTCTAGTGGGAAAAGGATGTATTAGGTTGTGCTGGCATTAGAGGAAGTTTCAGCTAGTGAAGGCATGCGCCATCTGTTGGCTGGATTCTCATCCAATCCATTAATTAATTTTTTTGTCCATTAATTTTCAGTAAAATGTCACCAGAGATTTTGATCGGTCGGTTCAGGATGCCGCGGGAGATCCGGAAAAAAATTAAATGTTGAATATTTTTGTGAAAAGGGCTGTCATTTTTTCCGGCGCCCGGCTGGGAAAAATGGCAGCCCTCCTCACAAAAATATTCAATATTTAATGTTTTCCTGGTCTCCCGCGGCATCCTGAGCCAACCGTGAAACTCTGGTGACTATTTTGTCCATATTAGCGAATCGAAAATATTTTGCAAAAAAAATTTCGGCTGCAAAAAGTGAATCGGAGTAACATTCGCTATAGTCTCGCCTCCGCAATCCTCTCTTATCCCCCGGGCTACCAGGTTACTTGTGATTTCAAGGTTCGGAACGGTATTTGTTCTGCCAGACTACGTACGGCCTTTGCCGATTTTTTCTCAAAATCGACTCGAACTCTGCAAGGCTCTCCCACCTGACGAATCCGAGGCATCTGCCTGGCTCGATAGCGATGGACTCTGGACTTAGAATATTTTTTGCGGGGAGGCTTAACACCTCAAATTTGAGCTTCACGGTACTCCGAGACGGCTCGTGAACGGTTAGAGGTACGATGGAGCTACTCTTTTTTTAAAGGTGAGCCGGTTCTCGGAAAACATTCGATACAATGCCTTTTCGCATGAGATAGACCAATTAACACTTGATTATTGGACTTCATTCAGTAATTTTAGACCCGGTGCGAGGAAATGTAACTCATATGTTCATTGTCATTGCGAATTACGCCAATCAAACCAAAAAACAATTATTCTGAGTGCACACAATGTTGCTGTGCAGGACAGGATAAAATTACTTTAGGATAATTTGACAACATTTTTGGTTACCAGAGCACAGATTAAGGCATCTTTACATATTTTACATATGCTATGCATAATGCGTAATTTTTACGACTAATGAAGCTACTGCTCAACAATGAATTCAAATAATGCCTCTTTCACGGTTTTTTGGCTTTTAATCAATCAATTCGAATGTTTCGAATTGATATTTGCAGGAAACACCGAAATTCCATTCAAGTTAAACTATCTATTTTTAATTCTGTTTTAATTCATAACGAATGGAATAACCCGCATTGCTGAATGAGAATATGGCAGAGGGTGTAAATATATCCAGACTGTCATTATATTTATTTTTGAGATTATTAGAATACATTCATTGACAGTTATTCGTACTTCAGGTAAAAATTAAAATCAATATTTTAATGAAGTGTGTACCTCAGAAAATACATATTTATATTTTAGCTGAATTTCTGTATTTCAAATAATCTTAATCAACATATTAGGGCAATGATAGCCAATAAAAAGTTACACAACTTTCATTATCGTTTTGTTCATCTTTATTGTTCATAAATACATTTGTAAGAAATTACAAGTCCTTTTTTATCCAAACCATTTGACTGAAATCCCCTCATGGCCTCTATCCACAAAGTTAGCAGTGAACTAGTTGCAGTCTCTTCAGTGGCCTCATTTAATGCCGACACCCATATGAAGTGCACTTCTTAGGATTCTGCCGGCACGGTCTAGCTCGGCACAAGCAAGGAAATGTACACCTTTATTCCTTATTTCCTTTGATGAGAAAGCTTGCTGATCAACCTTGATTCCCATGGTTGCTCTTCCTCTCATCTAGTGTGGGAGACCAGAGGGGAAACAATTGAAAATGATTATGAATTTTAAGTTAATGATTTTCTTACCTAAATTTTAACATGTTTTGAGCAAAAACATAAATACTTGTGATGAAATATTTACCAGTTTAAGGTTAAATATTGGGTTCCCATTTAAAAATTAAAAAAAGGAAACTTTCACTTAATCTATACATACTCTAATAACCACCAAACTTCCTAAGTAATCTTTTGCCCTACTCTATCCTTTCGTTGACGATCCTGAGCCCCTAACTTTAGCTGTGTGGGATTTGAAACTTATTATTCTGAAGTCACCACATGTTGTGTAGCCTTTACCTTTTTCGGAAGAGGAACCAACACTGATCTCACCCAAGTCTTCCGGCCAGATTCCTTCCTCATAGATACTACGATCTAGTCTTCTTCCCACATTTTCCTAAACACTTCCACAGGAATATGCTTGGACCCAAGCTCTTCCTCTACGTCACGATCCTTTTCTAGGACTAACCTTGTTGACCTAAGTTTTTTACCATCCAGTTCTATGTATACTTTTCATCTCTCTTGGATTTTTCTGTATCAACTACTATCTTCTCCAACTTACCTCTAACTTTTAGCACAGATATTCCCTTCCCGATGTTACTGTATAGTGCACCAATTTCACCATTCCTCTGCAAAGATTTCATATCCTTGCATTGCATCTTCCACCATGCTCTTTTGGGACTCATTTGGTGCCAGTCTTAATATATTGCTCAACTCTTTACTTATTTTTTCCTAACTCTGTGTTTACATTCTTCCATTTTCTTCTCTCATTTATCTTTGTAATCATCTAATCCATGATTTCCTTGTCCTTTCCCCATAAACGGTACCTATAGTCCCTTTTGCAGCTTTTGATACCCCTTTCTTTGTACATTCCCATTTTTCATCGATAGTACTCTGCTATCAGCCACCATCCATGATTTTCTCTACAGCGAGCTAATACTCTCGGTTAATCCATTTAATGCTTCTGCATTCTATTTCCCAGCCCACTAGTCCTGCCTAATCTTTCTGAAGCAGACACCACATCTCATAACAAATAAATTGTGGTCCCACCATACTTCTTTCGCTTTATTTGTGGCCCGTCTCAATTTATAGTTTAACTCTTTGTACTTCATTTTGTCTAACTTTGTGTTTATGTTCTTCCATATTCTTCTCTTATCAATCTTTGCAATCATCTCATCCATAACCCATGTTTCCTTATCCTTTCCCAGTTAACAGTTCCTATAGTCTTTTGCGGCTTTTGGTATCACTTTCTTAATACATTCCCATTTTTCTTCGATAGTACTAAGCTCTTTTCCGTCATCCATCATTTTCTCTACAGCCTGCTTATACTCCTTCCTCGTTAATCCATTTAATGCTTCTGCGTTCCATTTCCTAACCCGCCGCCCTTGATTTAACTTCTTGAAACGGACGTTACATTTCATAACAACTAAATTGTGGTCAGAGTCCACATCCGTTCCCTGGAAGCTTTGCTAATTTATCACACTGTTCCTAAACCTGTGCCTAACCATAATATAGACACTTGGTACTATAGACCTATTGACAGGGGGTAGACAACATTCCTGTAGAAATGTTGAAATGTTTAGGAAAATGTGGGAAGAAGACTCTATATGGACTGATCAATAGTATGTATGAGGAAGGAATATTGCCGGAAGATTTTGTGAGATCAGTGTTAGTTCCTATTCCAAAATAGGCAAAGGCTATATCATGTGAGGATTACAGAACAATAAGTTTGATATCCCACGCAGCTAAAGTTATTCTCAGGATCACCAACAAAAGGATAGAGAGTAAGGCAAATGATTACTTAGGGTATGATCAGTTTGGGTTCAGGAAAGGAAGAGGTACGAGTGATGCCATTGCAGCAATGAGATCACTAGTCGAGAGGAATATAGAATACAACCAGGACGTTTTTGCCTGTTTTGTAGATTTCGAAAAAGCGTTTGATAGAGGGAATTGGGAAAAATTGATGCGTGTATTGCAGAAAATAGGAATGGATTGGAGGGACAGGAGACTGATCCGCAACCTGTACATGTCTCAGACTGCTCAGGTGCGAGTGGGTGCCCGTTGTCACCGGTGCCGTTCAACGTATATGTGGAGGAAATGATTAAAGAGGCATGGGAAGAACTGGAGGTAGGAATGAGAGTCGGAGGGGAATTCGTAAAATCGGTTAGGTTTGCTGATGACCAAGCATTAGATGCTCAGTCAGCCAAGGGATTGCAAGCATTGCTGAGTGAATTGGAGGGTCAGTGCGATAAATATGGGATGAGAATCAATATTAATAAAACAAAGGTTATGCGATTTTCCAGAAAGAAAAAGGCTATGCTAAACATAGAAATAGGCGGGGAAAAAATAGAGCAGGTAGAACAGTGTACATATCTCGGAAGTGTTTTGGACCAATACGGTCAAAGTGGTAGGGACGTAAGGAGAAGAATTGCGCTAGGCAAGGAGGCTTTCTCAAGGAGGAGGGAGTTGATGACGGAGACGTTGAGTAGGGATGTTAAGACAAGACTCGTAAAAACTCTGATATGGAGCATAGCTATATACTGTGTGGAAACGTGGTCACTGAAGCAGAAGGATAGACTTAGATTGTAGGCTGTCGAAATGTGGGTGTGGAGAAGAATGAAGAAGGTGCAATGGACTGAAAGGAAAACAAATGAGGAAGTACTAGAGATGGTGGGTGAGGAGAGGGGTTTGTTGAGGGAAATCCCTATGGAGGCAGGAAAGATGGGTGAAAGGCGTACTGAACGGTAGTGAAAGAGGGTAATAAAGGGGAGAATGTTAAAAATAGAAGGGTAGGAACTGGATAGGGATGAAGGGAGGAAAGAAGTACATAGAGAGGAAGAGGGACCTGATATAGATCAGTTTGCTAGGTGAGGAGTCACAGTTATTTGATAGTTGTGTCCATCCAAAAACCTACCTTAACCGGTAGATTACCTAATAAAAATAATCTCATTAATATATTCAAGAATGCCACTAATAAAATGGAAAGGCATTTGGCTGTTCAACATCCTTTACTTTCCAATTATTTTACAGCACTGTAGTGGTGCATATTATAGACAGAGAGAGAATCAAGTTATTCCCTTTGATTTGATCCATCCACAGGTCATCTGGTTCCACTGCGTCCAGTTGCTGTGTGATCCTTGAAGTACCAGATTTGTCACACTGGAAAGATCTCCCCTGTTCAGGTTCACCCCTTGCACATCACAAGGAGTCTCCCCACACCAGACTCCATGCTGGCTGACGGTGGCAGTGGTGAATGCCAGGAGCTTCCATCAATGGCAGTCCTCAAACCAGTAGCATACTCCCTCCTCATCAGTATAGTAGTTCAGCCTCTGCTGATGGTGAGCAGTGAGGCTATCATGCTCCTGACACTACCTGGGAATTGATGATCTTCACCTCTGTTCACCTCCTCTGCCCTGCTGGTGATGATGCCCAGCATAAGGAGTCCATCCTGAGCTTGCGCCTAATAGTACAACCCCATTGTTGGAGGGATGAGCAGAAGATAGACAATACATGGTTATGCTCCCTTACACACCTCCACATCTCTTCCAGCAGCTCTGTATGTCGAATGCCATGGTCTGCAGAGCAGGCCCTACAGTACCGAGTTTTTTTAAAGTTGATAAACATAGTGCCTTGAGAAATTAGAGAGTTAGATTGTTGAACTGAAAAAGCGGAAAGTAATTGAATTCCGCAGGATACAGGGGTTATCCATCACCAACACATGGTTTAGAAACCACTAAAGGCGTAGGTATACATAGAATATGCCAGGTGACTCAGAAAGGTATCAGATAGATCATATTCTGGTTAGGCACATGGTTAGGAAGTGATAAATTAGCACAGCTTCCAGGGAACGGATGTGGACCCTGACCACAATTTAGTTTTATGAAATGTAATGTTCGATTCAGAAAGATAAGGCATGGGTGGTGGGTTAAGAAATGGAATGTAGAAATATGAAAAGGAATAACAAGGATGAAATATCAGCAGACTTTAGAGAAAATGATGGATGACGGAAAAGAGCTTAGTACTATCGAAGAAAAATGGGAATGTATTAAGAAAGTGATACCAAAAGCCGCAAAAGACTATAGGAACTGTTAACTGGGAAAGGATAAGGAAACATGGGTTATGGATGAGATGATTGCAAAGATTGATAAGAGAAGAATATGGAAGAACATAAACACAAAGTTAGACAAAATGAAGTACAAAGAGTTAAACTATAAATTGAGACGGGCCACAAATAAAGCGAAAGAAGTATGGTGGGACCACAATTTATTTGTTATGAGATGTGGTGTCAGCTTCAGAAAGATTAGGCAGGACTAGTGGGCTGGGAAATAGAATGCAGAAGCATTAAATGGATTAACCGAGAGTATTAGCTCGCTGTAGAGAAAATCATGGATGGTGGCTGATAGCAGAGTACTATCGATGAAAAATGGGAATGTACAAAGAAAGGGGTATCAAAAGCTGCAAAAGGGACTATAGGTACCGTTTATGGGGAAAGGACAAGGAAATCATGGATTAGATGATTACAAAGATAAATGAGAGAAGAAAATGGAAGAATGTAAACACAGAGTTAGGAAAAAATAAGTAAAGAGTTGAGCAATATATTAAGACTGGCACCAAATGAGTCCCAAAAGAGCATGGTGGAAGATGCAATGCAAGGATATGAAATCTTTGCAGAGGAATGGTGAAATTGGTGCACTATACAGTAACATCGGGAAGGGAATATCTGTGCTAAAAGTTAGAGGTAAGTTGGAGAAGATAGTAGTTGATACAGAAAAATCCAAGAGAGATGAAAAGTATACATAGAACTGGATGGTAAAAAACTTAGGTCAACAAGGTTAGTCCTAGAAAAGGATCGTGACGTAGAGGAAGAGCTTGGGTCCAAGCATATTCCTGTGGAAGTGTTTAGGAAAATGTGGGAAGAAGACTAGATCGTAGTATCTATGAGGAAGGAATCTGGCCGGAAGACTTGGGTGAGATCAGTGTTGGTTCCTCTTCCGAAAAAGGTAAAGGCTACACAACATGTGGTGACTTCAGAATAATAAGTTTCAAATCCCACACAGCTAAAGTTAGGGGCTCAGGATCGTCAACGAAAGGATAGAGTAGGGCAAAAGATTACTTAGGAAGTTTGGTGGTTATTAGAGTATGTATAGATTAAGTGAAAGTTTCCTTTTTTTAATTTTTAAATGGGAACCCAATATTTAACCTTAAACTGGTAAATATTTCATCACAAGTATTTATGTTTTTGCTCAAAACATGTTAAAATTTAGGTAAGAAAATCATTAACTTAAAATTCATAATCATTTTCAATTGTTTCCCCTCTGGTCTCCCACACTAGATGAGAGGAAGAGCAACCATGGGAATCAAGGTTGATCAGCAAGCTTTCTCATCAAAGGAAATAAGGAATAAAGGTGTACATTTCCTTGCTTGTGCCGAGCTAGACCGTGCCGGCAGAATCCTAAGAAGTGCACTTCATATGGGTGTCGGCATTAAATGAGGCCACTGAAGAGACTGCAACTAGTTCACTGCTAACTTTGTGGATAGAGGCCATGAGGGGATTTCAGTCAAATGGTTTGGATAAAAAAGGACTTGTAATTTCTTACAAATGTATTTATGAACAATAAAGATGAACAAAACGATAATGAAAGTTGTGTAACTTTTTATTGGCTATCATTGCCCTAATATGTTGATTAAGATTATTTGAAATACAGAAATTCAGCTAAAATATAAATATGTATTTTCTGAGGTACACACTTCATTAAAATATTGATTTTAATTTTTACCTGAAGTACGAATAACTGTCAATGAATGTATTCTAATAATCTCAAAAATAAATATAATGACAGTCTGGATATATTTACACCCTCTGCCATATTCTCATTCAGCAATGCGGGTTATTCCATTCGTTATGAATTAAAACAGAATTAAAAATAGATAGTTTAACTTGAATGGAATTTCGGTGTTTCCTGCAAATATCAATTCGAAACATTCGAATTGATTGATTAAAAGCCAAAAAACCGTGAAAGAGGCATTATTTGAATTCATTGTTGAGCAGTAGCTTCATTAGTCGTAAAAATTACGCATTATGCATAGCATATGTAAAATATGTAAAGATGCCTTAATCTGTGCTCTGGTAACCAAAAATGTTGTCAAATTATCCTAAAGTAATTTTATCCTGTCCTGCACAGCAACATTGTGTGCACTCAGAATAATTGTTTTTTGGTTTGATTGGCGTAATTCGCAATGACAATGAACATATGAGTTACATTTCCTCGCACCGGGTCTAAAATTACTGAATGAAGTCCAATAATCAAGTGTTAATTGGTCTATCTCATGCGAAAAGGCATTGTATCGAATGTTTTCCGAGAACCGGCTCACCTTTAAAAAAAGAGTAGCTCCATCGTACCTCTAACCGTTCACGAGCCGTCTCGGAGTACCGTGAAGCTCAAATTTGAGGTGTTAAGCCTCCCCGCAAAAAATATTCTAAGTCCAGAGTCCATCGCTATCGAGCCAGGCAGATGCCTCGGATTCGTCAGGTGGGAGAGCCTTGCAGAGTTCGAGTCGATTTTGAGAAAAAATCGGCAAAGGCCGTACGTAGTCTGGCAGAACAAATACCGTTCCGAACCTTGAAATCACAAGTAACCTGGTAGCCCGGGGGATAAGAGAGGATTGCGGAGGCGAGACTATAGCGAATGTTACTCCGATTCACTTTTTGCAGCCGAAATTTTTTTTGCAAAATATTTTCGATTCGCTAATATGGACAAAATAGTCACCAGAGTTTCACGGTTGGCTCAGGATGCCGCGGGAGACCAGGAAAACATTAAATATTGAATATTTTTGTGAGGAGGGCTGCCATTTTTCCCAGCCGGGCGCCGGAAAAAATGACAGCCCTTTTCACAAAAATATTCAACATTTAATTTTTTTCCGGATCTCCCGCGGCATCCTGAACCGACCGATCAAAATCTCTGGTGACATTTTACTGAAAATTAATGGACAAAAAAATTAATTAATGGATTGGATGAGAATCCAGCCAACAGATGGCGCATGCCTTCACTAGCTGAAACTTCCTCTAATGCCAGCACAACCTAATACATCCTTTTCCCACTAGACACACCAACGTATAATTTCAAAATTCAATTTTTACATGGCCATGCAAAATGTATTATGTATTTCGTATTTGGCTCTATGGGATTCGTTCGAAAATTAAGCACGGATAATATAAATATGCCCTCCCATGGACTACAACCTTGTCGTGGTGGAAGGGCTTGTGTGTTCCGATGACCCCTAGAGCTGTGCTGGCGGGAGTAAATATAATTGCTCCTGGTAGGGTCACCCATGCCAGATAGGTCGAAGGTTAGGAGCCAGACGAAAGGTAGTCCACGCAGCGTCTGTTCCTCAGTGAGGCGGCTGCAAAGGCGTCTGACCCCAGTGGGGCGGCCATTAAGTGATGGTATCACGTTAAAAACACTATTGAGGAAGGCAACGGGAAACCACCTCAATTATCATTCCAAAGAAAATAATGATGGACGCAAAATAGAAATTGAGTCCTGGCAACTGCGGCCCAAGGGGCCGTGTGTCGTGCCCGGCAGCGGGGGAGGCAAGGCTTCCGCGGTCGTCATCCCACGAAACCCTTGCAGGGAAGAAATAACAGCAGCAGGACTGAAGACGCAGAAGAAGACGAAAGTAGTTAGAATAGGAACATGGAACGTCAGGACAATGTTGAGGACAGGAAAATTAGAAAATATTAAGCGAGAGATGGAAAGAGGTAATATTGATGTCTTAGGCCTATACGAGGTGAGATGGAAGGATAGCGGGGATTACTGGAGTGACAATTGTAGAGTGATATACAGCGGCAGGGACGAGAGCCAACGAGGGGTTGCCGTAATTTTAAATAAAGGGGTAGGAAGAAGCGTAGTCAGCATAGAGCAAGCAACATATAGAATTTTACTCGTAGAGATTAAAGCAGAGCCGACGAACTTGGTCATTGTTCAGGTATACATGCCACCGAGCAACCACAAGGAGGAAGAAGTCGATAGGATGTATGATAAGTTAAGAGGATATAATCGCGTGTGTTCCTGCAGAGAAACATTTGATAGTGATGGGGGATTGAAATTCGACGGTAGGCGAAGGAAGAGAGGGTGGTGAGGTGGGGGACTATGGGTTAGGCACGAGGAATGAACGCGGGGAGAAAGCGATTAAATTCTGCAAGAGACAGGGGTTAGTCATCACCAACACATGGTTTAGACATCACAAAAGGCGTAGGTATACATGGAAAATGCCAGGTGACTCAGAAAGGTATCAGTTAGATTATATTATGGTTAGGCACAGGTTTAGGAACAGTGTGATAAATTCGCACAGTTTCCCAGGAGCGGATGCGGACTCTGACCACAATTTAGTTGTTATGAAATGTAACGTCCGTTTCAAGAAGTTAAATCAAGGGCGGCGGGTTAGGAAATGGAACGCAGAAGCATTAAATGGATTAACGAGGAAGGAGTATAAGCAGGCTGTAGAGAAAAAATTGGATGACGGTAGAGAACTGAGTACAATCGAAGAAAAATGGGAATGTATCAAGCAAGGGATATCGGAAGCAGCAAAAGACACTATGGGAACCATTAGCGGGAAAAGAATAAGGAAACCATGGGTCACGGATGAGATGAATGCAAAGATGGATGAGAGAAGAAGATGGAAGAATGTAAACACAGAGTTAGGCAAAATGAAGTACAGAGAGTTAAACTATAAATTGAGAAGGGCCACAAATAAAGCAAAAGATGAATGGCGGAAAACGCAATGCGAGGATATGGAAAGTTTACAAAAGAGGGGTGAAATTGGTGCTCTATACAGCAAGGTTAAGTTATTATCGGGAAGTAAGAAGGCAAGATCTGTGCTAACAATTAAAGATAAGTGGGGTAAGATAATAGTTGAACCAGGAAAAATCCAAGAGAGATGGAAGGAACATATAGAAACACTGTTTGGTAAAGAACTTAGGCCGACAAGGTTAGACATAGGAAAGGAACATGACGTTGAAGAAGATAGCCGAGGTCCAGGCATACTCGACGATGAAATAGAAAGGGCATTAAAGGAGATGAAAGCAAATAAGGCCGTGGGGATGGACAACATTCCTGTAGAACTGTTGAAATGTTTAGGAAAATGCGGGAGGAAGGCCCTATATGGACTGATTCGTAGCATCTATGAAGAAGGAATCTGGCCGGAAGATTTTGTGAGATCGGTGTTAGTTCCTCTTCCAAAAAAGGCAAAGGCTATATCATGTGAGGATTACAGAACAATAAGTTTGATATCCCACGCAGCTAAAGTTATTCTCAGGATCACCAGCAAAAGGATAGAGAGTAGGGCAAATGATTATTTAGGGGATGATCAGTTTGGGTTTAGGAAGGGAAGAGGTACGCGTGATGCCATTGCAGTAATGAGATCACTAATCGAGAGAAATATAGAACACAACCAGGACGTTTTTGCCTGTTTTGTAGATTTCGAAAAAGCGTTTGATAGAGTGAATTGGGAAAAATTGATGCGTGTATTGCAGAAAATAGGAATGGATTGGAGGGACAGGAGACTGATCCGCAGCCTGTACATGTCTCAGACTGCTCAGGTGCGAGTGGGGAACGGAGAGTCCGGATGGGCAGTGTTAGGAAGAGGTGTAAGGCAGGGTTGCCCGTTGTCACCGGTGCCGTTCAACGTATATGTGGAGGAAATGATTAAAGAGGCATGGGAAGAACTGGAGGTAGGAATGAGAGTCGGAGGGGAATTCGTAAAATCGGTTAGGTTTGCTGATGACCAAGCATTAGATGCTCAGTCAGCCAAGGGATTGCAAGCATTGCTGAGTGAATTGGAGGGTCAGTGCGATAAATATGGGATGAGAATCAATATTAATAAAACAAAGGTTATGCGATTTTCCAGAAAGAAAAAGGCTAAGCTAAACATAGAAATAGGCGGGGAAAAAATAGAGCAGGTAGAACAGTGTACATATCTCGGAAGTGTTTTGGACCAATACGGTCAAAGTGGTAGGGACGTAAGGAGAAGAATTGCGCTAGGCAAGGAGGCTTTCTCAAGGAGGAGGGAGTTGATGACGGAGTAGGGATGTTAAGACAAGACTCGTAAAAACTCTGATATGGAGCGTAGCTATGTACGGCGCGGAAACGTGGTCACTGAAGCAGGAGGATAGACTTAGATTGTAGGCTGTCGAAATGTGGGTGTGGAGAAGAATGGAGAAGGTTAAATGGACCGAAAGGAAAACAAATGAGGAAGTACTAGAGATGGTGGGTGAGGAGAGGGGTTTGTTAAGAGAAATCCTATGGAGGCAGGAAGAATGGATGAAAGGCGTATTGAGCGGTAGTGGAATGTTGAAGAGGGTAATCGAGGGGAGAATGTTGGGCAAGCGAGGTAAGGGCAGGAACAGGATAGGGATGTTGGACGGGATGAAGGGAGGAAAGAAGTACATAGAGATGAAGAGGGACCTGATATAGATCAGTTTGCTAGGTGGGGAGTCACAAAATGTTTATTTGATAGTTGGGTCCATCCAAAAACCTACCTTAAACGGTAGATTACCTAATAATAATAATATAAATATGACGCACTTCCTGCACACTATTAAAGAATATGCTGTAACTTCATAATGCAATGAAATATTAAGTAATATTGAAACATTAGCGAGTTAAATATTAGATGTTGTAATTTAAAATGAGTCGGCAAACCTAATTGGTCGCAATTTTTCGTAGTTCATAAGCAGTAATAAATAATATCTTATTTAAATGAAATAGCTAGTTGTGAAGTAAAGAGTTATGCTTGATCCAAAAAATTTAAATATTAGTTATTACCGGCCTTTACCAAAAATTTTTCAAGAACTTGATCTCAACACTGTTTCAATGATCCAGTCCGTCTATGCAATTCTATGCACTGCACTGGTTACCAGTTTCACAGGATCTTTATTATTGCAATCATAGTAGTGTAGTTATACATAAGAATCATTAATGCACAAATATATATTCAAAACTTTTATTAATTTCAAAATTTTAGAACACAAAAGTATGAACTAAATCTAATTTCTCATTAGACAATGAAGCAAAAAAAACTGTTTCTGAAAACACCTTGGGTTTTACAAAAGGAATATTCCTAGTATTCCAGGGATAATATTACTACGAGGGTCATCCGGAAAGTAGTACCCGTTCGTGCCGCATGAAGTGCTGACGACGCGAGTAGCCGCTGGACGAGGTCAGATAGCTTCAGTGGCTTGTCTGCCTTCTGAGCCAAGTTGCGTGACGCTAGCATTGCCTGTGTTGTTTCTGTGATTGTTTACAATGTTTAAAAAAATTGAGAACGCCGCCAGTTGTGAAGTGAGGGCAGTGATTAAATTCCTCAATGCAAGAAACGTTCGCCCATGTGATATTCATCGCCAATTAAAGGAGGTGTATGGAGACAATGTAATGGACGAGTCGTCTGTTCGGCGGTGGTGTCGCAACTTCAACATGGGGAGGGGGAACACACACGACGATGAGCGTTCGGGGAGACCGTCTGTCATTACAGACCAACTGGTGAGCTCAGTTGACGAATTCGTGAGGAACGATCGGCGCGTCACAATTGATGACATCTGTGAGCATTTTCCCAATGTTTCTCGAACAATTGTTCATGAAATTGTTAAACACCATCTGCATTATGCAAAAATTTGTGCAAGATGGGTCCCTCGCATGCTTACAGATGAGCACAAAACCAAGCGTATGGCTGCAGCACTGACGTTTTTGGGACGTTATTCTGATGAAGGAGACTCTTTCTTGACTCGCATAATTACTGGTGACGAAACATGGGTTTGTTATGCATCACCTGAGAGTAAACGACAGTCAATGGAGTGGCATCATGCTCATTCACCAAACAAACCAAAAAAATTCAAGACAGTTCTGTCCACCAGGAAACTCATGGCAACCATTTTCTGGGATCGACGAGGTGTATTGCTTATTGATTTTATGGCCCGTGGAGACACTATTAATGCCAATGCGTATTGTGAAACATTAAAGAAATTACGGCGGGCAATACAAAATCGGCGGCGAGGTCTATTGTCTACTGGTGTCATTCTCGTTCATGACAATGCCAGGCCTCATGCAGCTGGGATAACACAAAAACTTTTGCAGCAATTCAAATGGGAAACTTTCGACCATCCACCGTATAGCCCGGACTTGGCCCCTTCAGATTCTCATCTCTTTACAAAGCTTAAAGACTTTTTGGCAGGAAAAAGATTTGACAGCGATGAAGAACTTAAAGAAGGAGTGACCCTGTATCTCAATGAGCTGGCGGCGAAGGACTATGCAGCAGGAATACAGAAACTTGTCACACGTTATGACAAATGCCTTAATTTGCTTGGAGATTATGTTGAGAAGTAGTTTAAAGTATCCTCTTTCAAATAAAATTTTTTATGTTTGTAAATATTTACTTTTGTGTCTTTATTTCACGAACGGGTACTACTTTCCGGATGACCCTCGTACATCTCCAATTAAGTTTCTTTGGCTTTCACCCAAATTCAAATGAAGTACATTTAAAAATATTAACAGAATATTTTGTCTACATCAACGGTTGAAAGAATAATTTACTCTCTTACACCATGACGAGAAAAACTATTACGTATGCTTTCAATTGTACAAGAATATATACTTTAAAGACTACTAACCATATATCACTTAGCACATCCTATTCTTAAATTATTTATGTTTACCTGTCAATTGGATTCATGTTAAAAACCTAATCAAAATCCATTTGCTTAATTACACGGGGCTAAGGAATTTAGATTGTAATGAATTTCCCAACTGCATATTATTAGCCCACTAACTAGGAAGTTCTAGGAATCATGGGAGAGGAGAGGGGTTTGCTGGGAAAAATCAGGCAGGAAAGGTGGATGCAGACCTTTTTGACTATCAGTTGTGTGCTGAAAATTGTATCAGCAGAGATGGGAGAATGCTAGGCATATGGATAAAATGAAGAAGGGTCTATTGTGTTCGATGTTGGGTTTGTTTACTTAGGCGAGGCAAGGAATTTATCACTGTACCATTTGATAGCTGTTTCAGTCACAAATCAGTATTTTTGCACCATTTCATAACCATGGATGAAACATGGGTCCAATATTTCTCACCCGAGACAAAAGAACAATGAAAACAATGGGTTCAAAAGGGAGAACCAACTTCAAAGAAGGTGAAGGCTATTTCATCTGCAGGAGAGGTCATGGCGACAGTTTTTTGGAATATGCATTGGACAATTTTCATTGACGATGTGAGAAAAGGAAAGACTCAACGGCGAGTAATGTGCAAACTTATTGCAATGTTTGAGCAAAAGCAGCAGCATTTGGCTCATGAAGAATAAAATGTCGTTTCATCAACACAATGCACCAACTCACATATCCGTTATTGCAACAGCCAAAATTCATGAATTGAAGTTTGAATTGCTATCCCATGCACCCTTTTTGCCAGATTTAGCCCCCACAGATTATTTTCTGTTCGCAAACTTGAAAAAAATAGCTCCTTGGTTAAAACTTTTTCAACCATGAAGAAGTGATATTATTTAATGACTATTTTAAAGGGGCAAGAGAGTTTTCATTTTCAGAGGTATGGAATTTATTGAAAATTGTTGGGAAAAGTGCATAGGACTGAATGCAGATTAAGTTGAAAAATGAATACATTTTTTCCCAAAATTTGCATTTTCTTTGTTGGGTCGGGTACTCATGGGATTACCCTCATAGTGCCCACCCATAATGGACCCTATAAAGGATCATAGAATTGCATTAAAATCACTATGTTAAATATGTATTGTTTTATCAAGAGTTATTGAACTGAAGATAAAATCAGATGAGATTCTGTGAATGGAATCAAAGAAGAGAGATAGCCACTTTAATGGCTTTATTCCACCCATGAGTAAATGCTGAAGCTTCGTCAAGAGGTTTATGGTAAACCGATGAGGCCTAGTTTGGACAAAAATACGGCTAAGTGGGAGGCTATTGGAACTTCATATTTATTGGCCCATGTAGAACAACATTCGGATTTGGGTATCTTGAAGGTGAAAATGCTTGTATGTCTAGTTGATTGTCGAGTGCATATTTAACTGGGTAAATATTTTTTGTCTAGATTAAGCCATTCTTGTATTGGCTGCATACTTTCATATTTTCATAATTGATAATTGATAAATATGAAGTGACTAACGTCACTTCATATTTTATCAATGAAAATCAGGCAGTCATCTACAATCCTAAGAGATTCCTGAATTTTGTACAGTAATTCTTTCAGTTTTAATGCTACTGGGACTAGTAAGAAGTATTTGAAGAATCTGTTAACTTTCACTTTACCTTGTAGATATTTTTTTGATAACGTTGCAAGAGAAATTTTCACAATTTAATGGTTGGACACCAGTCACTTTGTGAAGTAGGAGAATCATCCAGTGCTATTTGAAGTTTAATCAGTTGAATTTAAACTGCGGTGTTAAAATAATGGCATTTATGCGGTACATCTTTTTGATAGAAATTCATCGAGGATAGCTTAATATGATTGGTGGTAAATACTAGTGGAGTTGCTGTTCAGTGTGGTAGTATCTTTTGGCATCCGACTATGAGCTACTGAATAATACGTTGATTAATGTCATAGGAAGTAAGGTGTAGTTTGAATAATTTAGAGGTGCGTAGGATTGAACTCTCTGATTAATTTTGGTTTTCTCAATGTGCTTTTTACTCAAATTCGAATTTTTATCAACTTGGTTAATTTTCCTTGATTAAAAAATAAATAGCCAAATCTATATAATTTCCACATATTTTCTTAAATTTTTCTAGGTTAATGTACATTGAATATTGTGGCAATCGACAAATATAAATGAGATTACTAGGCATTGCACTAAACCTAGAGTACATACATCACTTTTGGGTCACTTATACCAGTAATGATTATTTTTCCTTTTACAGTCTTGTATTCAGCCATACTTGCATGCTCTCCCATAAAAGATGCCACCTCCATTTGACATGTTTGATCATGCTGATATCTCACCAAATTGAATAAAGTGAGGAAGACAGCATTGTTTAATGCACTGTACCACATGCAGCCACACCGATCAATTCTCTTGGAGTGGTGGCATGCGTTTTTTTACTCTACACTTTTGATTTATTTTCTACGAACTTGTTCTGTAAAATTTTTTTTGTGCTTAAACACTGCCAATGCACGTTGTCTTGCACTTTTTTTTACCTCAATTTTTTTCAACCTTGGTTAATGAAGTACTTTTTCTCATGACTTTAGTTTTTAATGCACATTTTTTTTCTTACAATATAATATTTTTTTGAGCCAAATTGAATTGATCAGCAAAATTGAAAAACTTCATATGCTTCTAAGCTTTATGATTAGACGCTTAAAAGAAAGGGGTTTACTGAGAGTACTTGAACTTGGGGGAATCATGAAAGCTACATTTTAAAGGCTAGAATAGACAAGGCAATAGAGAAACAACCACTTGTTACTAATAATAGAATAAAATGAGTAGTTTAAGGCATGATGCGGTGGAATTCGAACATGATAAAAGAGAAGGTAGTCAAAACCTGGCCATACTATTAAACATACCTAGTGGAAAGTTGTTACCATCTTTCCTTTATCAAATACACCAGGTTCTGCTTAATGTGATCAATGTACTGTTTATTTCTTGAAGTAAATGGTTCACAAACCAAGTGTAACAAGTGTAAATGGTTCTCCCATTATATTGCAATGAGATTGACAGAAGGGGGTAAGAAATAGTCTTGAGGGCTGCTACAAACCAATTCTCTAGACTAATGACCCATGAGAATGATGATCTATTATTATTGACTTCACTTTTGTCAGCAGTATTAAATATTTTATTTAATTTCTTAATAGTGGATGGTCAAGGTATATCATTTGGATGTAATGCGAATAAAATAAATTAAAAGCTTCCCATTACAATTATCATATTCACAGCAAATTTAGATAAATTTCTGACCCTTGTGTTATATGCTTAACGTCGATGCTGACTCTCATGCAATCACACCAAGCAGACCCTAACACTATGAGATATCAGTTGAATGTAGCAGGCTGAAGTCATTTGGTACAATTGTCATTGGATCAGGAACTACTAGAAAGGATCAAATGATTGTTACCACACACATTCCATATACATACCCCAGCTATAGGCCTAGTAACAGTATTGAAATTAGATACAGATTCTTATAAAAATATTGACTATGTCTCTAGTATTTTCTTTTTAAACAAAAACAATGAATCTCATTTTAAAGTCTTATAATTTAAATTTTGTCTTCATTTATGAATGGCTAATTTTCAATATGAACCTTTTTTAAAACATGTTATCTAGTTGAGCACAGTACAATGCCTGTACCAATTAGAATGCAAATCTCTCTCTAAGCGCATGCTCTTTATAACTATCATTACATTAGAACAATATTTTTGTCAATAGAGAAAGGAATTCCAAGGGAATTTCACTGACATTTTGCTGTGATATCGTTACCATGCAAGGCCTTTATTTGAAGGTTTCTGTGAAATATAAATACTAATTCATTACAATTTCTATGAACAACTGTTTGTTTTCAAATTTTTCCGGTTACTCTTTTGAAAAATAATGGAGCTGAAGTGCCAAGAAAATAATTATTTGGCCGATTACATTGCATTATGTGCAAGTACTTAGTTAAAGTTAATTATCTGTTAAGTTATTGAATTATGGTGTATCTTTCATATTTTTGTACGATTAATTTTAAATTCTAAACAGTCAATGGCTAATAATAATTATTATTACTTGCCTCTACGTGTTTAGAATTTAGGATGAATAAGTATTATTAGATTTTTCAATATTTCTTGAAAAAAATCAACTCTCTGGAGAATCCATCTTACTGTTGCTCAAGTTTAGTCTGTGGTTTTAAAATGACTAAAAATAGGGACTTACACTGTGGAAGAGGAAATTGATTTGGCCGTCCTTGTTGATGAAGACTGGTCGGGGGACACGCTGCTCATTTTCAGGTGTCCTCTCCATTCCACAGTTTCCAATCTTTCCCAACTCCAAAGATATGTACATATGAAATTAGAAATAAGAGAAAAAGAATTTTTTATTTTCACTCTAGAAGGCTCTTCCATTAACAATTTTATCGCAGCTGAAGTCTATGTATGTTAATCAATGGCATAAATGATGTATGACTTGGAATGGAGAAGTTTTTACACAGTAAATCTTTATTATGCTCTGGGACAAGGCCCATACAGAAAACAGAATATGAATGAGCCATTAAAGTAATAATGTAATTTAGATAATAACTAGTAGTGATGCATGCTGCAATATTAAGCAAAACATCTTTTTGGTAAGAGATCATGCTAGTGTTATTTTAAAAATTCTACTGAACAAGATTTCCGAATACAGGTAGGAATGGATGGAATCGGACTGCAAGCTGCCACAATAAATGACTTATGGAAGGGCAGTAATTCAGTTAGAAATGCAAGATTGATTGGCTCTGTTGTAAGTATCATAGAAAAATTTTAAATTATGTTTGGAAGTGTAGCAATTGAGCAGGAGTGTTTGTTGTTGGTAGTAAAATGTTCCAAATGTGTATTGAAAATGCTTACAGATGCTTAACCAACATAATTTTCATGAATAATGTGGAGCGAGATTCTTTTATCTTTGCAAAAATCAACAATTTAGCTAACAATTAAGAGGTGTAGTAGCTTAAGGTTATGCTCTTTTTGTATCCCTCGGGTTGATAATGTGCCATATCGATTTACCTAATTAGAAACACCATGTTTGTTTCTCATATGACAGGTTACCATTTAGGACTACACCCAGGTTACATAAGGTTTTGGCTAGGGTAGCTCAGTATCCCCAGCTTTAATTTTAGGGATGAAGCTAAGATAGAATGTTTTTCTTAATTTTGAGCTCATGAGTAGGATAGCTTTAGTTCTACCACTGTTTGGAAGAAAAACCAGCCCAATCAACATTAGAATAGAACCTTTGATATATTTATTGGCTCGTGAGTATAGACATGACAGCATATGATAGAAGATTGCCTGTGTAAGGCAAGTGCAGGCAATTCGATAGAGGAAGTCATAGATAAAATTTCAGAAATGGTGAGGGAGCTGCTTGGTCCAGTCTGAAGAAGGCAAAAGAGGTGTCAAAGGGCATGCACCGAGAAGGAGACCAAAAGCATATGTGGAGGCAGATAGTGGAGTTGTAAGGGAGTTTGAACTAACCTGAAAGATTGAGGGGGAGATGGGGGTTGGAAGGGGGAAATAACACAAATGGGGAAGGGATTGTGAGAAACGTGATGACTTATAGGTCATCTCCTTAAACAGAGAGGTAAAGGAACGCCTGAGGAGGACAGAGAAACCGGGTGCAGCCAACTTCTTTGTGGAAGGTCCATTTCATATGGTTCAGATCTTGTTTGTTGATCCGGCTAATTGATTAAAATGAGCATTTGAGAATGAAAAGAGAATAAGGTGGGTTTTAATACTGATTAACAGTTATGGTCATTAACAAAAAGATGTAGAAGGCATTGAAGCAAATGACTATTTAAGGGATCATTAGTTTGGTTTTAGAAATGGGGAGGGTTATGTGTGATGCCATAGCATTAATGAGGTCACTGGTTTAAGGGATGAATTATTGTTAAAATTAACCTCTTTAAAAGAAATTTAGATGCTACGAGAAAAATCTCACATTTTTATTCATTACTTCACAAGGAATTCCTTTTGATTTATAATTAATTTTTACACTGTCAGCAATTATTAGCTCTAAATCCATAAAGTGAATTTGCGAGAGAGATGAGTAGAAGCAAGATACTGAGCAATTTTTTCAATGAATCTATGCTTTTAAAAATTACCATTTTAATGCTTTCTTATGTTTAACACAAATTTTGTATTAAAAACTAAGAATACTACATGAATACTGCATTGGAATCGTTATCAACAATCTTTACCCTCCTGGAGAACTACCGTGGAAAGAATCTTTCAATTTTAAGTATCGAGATCTACAAAGTCAATACAGATATTATGCATAAATAAGAGTAATTAAAGGGGCACAGATTATATTAAACAGAAAACAAAGGCTGCTTAGTGATTTATTCCCAGTTTCTCCCTCTACATGAAAGAAGGTTGACAAGCACTATAGCTTACTTACCTAGCAGTAAATTTGGAAGATGGTTAAAATGCAAATTTCCCTCTGAAGTGGATAACAAGCCACTATTTTTTTTTAAGGTGATCAAATGTTTAGCCCACGTCTCCCTCCTTCGAACTGATAAGAACATGTTGAAAATGGATGTCGAAATTAAATATGATATGATAGATCTTGCATTAAGATTCACGGAATGGATAAGCCAGATAGCTTTAGGTACAAAATGACAAAAAGTACAGAAGGTGTTAGTACAAAAAGTACAATCATTGCCAATGACTGGAAACATGCATAAAGGAGGAGGAACACCACCCAGCCAAAAGGATGTAGTATGATGATAGCCACAGTCTTTCACAGCTGCAGGCACCACATGCAGGGAATTGCATCTGTGTGAATAAAAAAGGATAGAAGAAATTCAAAGATGTTACATTGATATAGTATGTTCACACAATCTGCGACAGTTCTCATTTGTACATGTATGGAAATTGACCTTTATGTTACATTTACTCTCGAAACTTTCAATAGAATTTTAAAGAAAAGATGGAAATATTGTATTTTGTAGCCGCAAAAAGAATTGGGAAATTATTTGAATCAATTTTTTAAAATTAGAGTTTTAAAACAAAATATTTCAGGCATGAAATATATTAAACCTGGGCAGTCACCAAGTGCTTGGCCTTATCTTTTTAGAATGAGCAAGATAACTCTAGGAAAGACTTATTTAATGTTTAGTACGTACTTAAGCGAGAGCAAATTGTGTAATACCTGTTTAGCCATTTAGTGTGATGGGCTTTATACATGTATTTCACACTGAATTGGATTAGGGTCGCAAAATAATTTTCGATCTTTATTTTGAATGAAAGCAATAAGAAGCGGTCATAAATGGAAAAAGGTACAAACTGAAGGGCACTCGTTTTGTTTGCGATCTTTATGCGAGAGTATCAAATATTCTGTTCCCGGTCATTCCATGAAGTATTCAAGTGCCTAGAGCTATATTTCTAGAGAGGGGAAGAGGTATAGATTGGTTCATTGTCGAATGAACATGGGAATAGGCAATGCTATTATGGAACTCAAATGTCATTGGGCATACAAAAAAACAGCTGATCCCTTACTACTCATGGTAAACTGATAGTAATAGCAGCTCCTAAGGCGCTCTGATACTTGAGGTCATGCCTTAATTACTTTAACCATTTAAGATAATGTATAATCAACGTCATTGGAGAGATTAGAAGCGGCAAGCTTTGTGGTAGTCAGCGAGCTTAATGATCAATTGCTTAGGCAGTTCATCCAGAATAACTCCTCTCTCGGAAAGTTAAACAAGCTCATAAACCTCTTCATTGAAAGGAATGGATGGAATCAGTCTGCAGGCTGCCACAATAAATGACTCATGGAAGGGCAGTAGTTCAGTTAGAAATACAAGACTGATTGGCTCTGTTCTAGGTGACATAGAAATGCACATGAATAAATCACAAGTGCAGGACCATCTGCTAACACAAAGCGTGCATTTTCAGAGTGATGTAATAAAAATGGCTTGAGTTTGAGACAAAATCAGCTGATATGTATGTTTTCTCCAAGGGACCGTACGCTTTCTGTATAAGTTAATTCATCCAGGCAGTTTTCTGAGCAGATTTGCATTAGACTGCGCAAGTATTTACGGGTGCCTACACTATCAAGAGCGTAACGTGTTTCTCATGGCCAGGATCAACTATGGAGGAATATTTTTTTAAGTTGTCCACTATTCTCCGAGCAGACCCAAAGAAATAATTTACGAAGCAACTTGTGGATGAAACAATTCCCATACGAAAACTATAAATGTATATTTAATTGAAGCACCACTGTTAAAAAACAAGTCATATTCAACGATCAAGTTTAAGGAAATAATAGCTCCTCTGTTTGTCCACTTGGAAAGAGTAATTGCTTGAGATAGAGAAAAATGCAAGGGTAGGTTATTTCAACCCAAAATTAGGGGAATATTACGGGAATGACCGTTACATTCCTAGATCAAAAGACTCGAGAGAAGTAGAGAAGGATTATAATTGCATTAAGAGGTTGTGAAAGAGAAAGACTGCATGAGTTTCCTTTTGCTGACCTAATGAGGTATCATGCACAGCTCGTTGGAACCCATTTTCCGGCATTCGTTAAAAGGTGACAACGAAGGCCGATGGCCGGTCCATCACGCCCCTCCTGCTGACCCCAAAGGGCTGCTGAGAGGGACGTCCTACTGATACCATGTTACAGCGATCCTTTAAAACAGGAAACCGCTGCCTTCGGAAAAAATCAGTGGAAGGAACGTGAAGAAGAATGATTCGTGATGGAACAGATGGAAAGAGAGCGATGGAATGAAGCAATGTAAGAAAGTATTTGGCACAATCCACTCGTACCTAATACTCTCTTACATAATTACTAGTAAGCAACTAGTTCATAATTTTACTTCGTAAGCTATTACTAAGTTAATGTCGCATCCCTGTCTCTTTAAATGTCCTGCCTACATTGGTCGGCTAAAGTCACTTTAATTCACCCCCCATATCTCTAAGTGTGGTTGTTGCGTCCCTTAAGCCCCATCGGGGGCCCTACCGCGTGGGTGGAGGCCTTGTCTCGAACTAAGGGGGCTCCTACACACTGAACCTGTGACGAAGGGGGGGGGGGGGGGAGAGGAGACGAGTCCCTACCTTCGTAATTGATGCAAGGTCCAACGGCGGCCGGTCGTTCTCCATCGGCGGTCCCGCGGTGCACACGCATCACACACATTACACACAAGCACTATTCACTTAAAAAAAGGCACCATAATGACCATGCACGACACATCACACACTAGCACCATCACTTGCATCTTGCCAACAGCGAACGGAGCTGTCGTGGACGCCTCCCCGTGCGCAGGAACCTGGGAGGGCTCTTTCTTTGTAGACTTGGTAATTATGTTTTGTGTGCTATGTATAGGAATACCGTGAATTTTGAGCGGTGACAGGGTAATTTGTTGCGCCAATGAAAATCTGATAATGATATGTACGGTAAAAATTTGAAAGGCGTTTCGGAGAGGAAATTCAGTCAATTCTAATTCCGAAAGTTGATCTTCTACAATCGCATCGCCGCCAGAGTGAGCTGGGAAGACTCGAGGCTTTGGAAGAGGGAAGTTGGGTAGAGAGAGGGACGGGTCATACGAGAACGCAAGGGAGACACTGGGAGGGGGGGGGAGAGGCCGAAGGCCGAGTACAGGTGGATTAAGTTGAGCCCTTGAAAGAAGAGAGTGTAAAGGGGGTGTGGGAGATGTGCAAGAATCCTCACCCCGGTAACCTTAGCGAAACGCAAAGAGTTATTTAAAAGAAGAAGCTCAGAGGTTCTCCAGAAGTGGTGATACATGTGGCACAACTTATGTCCCGAGATAAATCCATCCCGAAATGAAAGAGTAAATAATTTGGGGGATGAGATGAGTGAAAGAAGAGTGCAATTATATCACCATTGGTCCTTCAACCCGGTGGCAGCCGGATAAGTTGACAAAAAGAAAAACAACGGCCAAATTCATACAAGAGATAAGGTGACAAATTGATGATTTAACCGGACGAAAATACATTAAAGAAGAGTTTGCTGATAGATATGCAGAAACCACATTTAAACTCATTCACTCTGGAGGCAAAAATTTGAATGCATTATTCCTCCGAGTCTAACGCCCGGTAGGACTCAGTCGAGTGGCAAGGGAGTGCAGCTGCCCGTGCTGTTGGATTAAGTGGTGAAGGAATTTTTTACCCTCGGATCATTCGCGCAATTGAATAGACGAAGTAACAAACTCAACAGAACCAAGCCCTGGCAGCCCAAACTAGGGAGAACGACCAGAGAATTTTAAAAATCGAGATCTGAGTATTTATATGCAAATGCGACGCCAAGTTAACGAGGTCCTTTCGGGCGGAATCAACAGTAGTCACGTCAAATAAAAACAAAATTTTTCATTGAAAAAGAAGACCTCGGAACCAAAAGTTGAATTGAAAGAATTTGGCCGAATGCTTAAAAACTTACAAGAGAATGACAATGTAGACTTATTCAAAGAAAGAAGTCGTACCTAATGGCGAATGTATATTTGGGTAGTAGTGTGCTAGTGTTTTGTCACTCCTGAAACAACAAAATCGCATGCTAAATAGTGAAACAATCAAGCAATTTAAAATATCTACTCCATTCATTTACCTTAAGTAAATTATCGGACAATTAAATACCGTGAGCTTAAATTTTTCAGTCGCAAGGGCTTTAGAAGTTATTCTTTTTCTTAAAAGCCTTTAGAAATATATACACTGATATGACCAATAGTTTCCAGAAAAACGACTCGACTCTAATTCTGAAGATAATTAAATTTCAGGAAATAAATAAAGGCATGTCCCCGTGGGACTAACGCCACTCACCTGGCTTCGGTGCGGCCGGGACGACGACCCTGGACTTCGCAACTCACGAGCAGATATGGACTACTTCCTTCACTCGACACAGGCAACAAGATAATGAACTTCGTGGTGGATCGTCGCCTTTAAATATGGTGGAGCTAAGGGGAGAGGGTTAGCGGGAGGGGATGAAGGGAGGGTAAATGGCTAGGCATAGAATGTGAGGGAGAGCATTGGTGGGAAGAGAAGGGTGAGTGGGAGCATGGGGCAAGGCTACGATCAAGAGGAGAGGCACACAGACGGGAAGAGGGGGATAACTGAACGCAAGAAGGGCAGCGGCGTGTCGGCCGGCATGGTTGCGAGCGGGGAGTGGAGGGACGGGGTTGAAGGCGAAAGAAGGACCGAGTCGAAATGGCCACGCCATGGGTCGGATCGTCGATGCGGAAAAATCGCATGGGATATGAGTCAAATGATGAGGAGGGGGGTTTGGAGAAGGGTGAGAGGAGGAGCGTGCCTGAGAGGTTGGCAAAGAGAAGAAGACGGTGAGAGCGGGTGGGGGAGGAAGAGAAGTGAGGATGAGAGAGGAGAGAGAGGAGGGAGGCACACATGAAGAGAAAGGGGGGTCGACCGAATGCTCTGAAGGCAGCGGCGAGTATTCTGGTCGTGTTGCGGGCGGGGATGGGGAAGAGGGAGGGCTGGGGAGGGAGGGCGGGTGGGGGGGGCGAAAAGCGCGCCCAGGCTGACGATTCCTCAGAAAGGTACAAATGGGGGTCCCGAAAAAGAAGAGCGACGCCTCGTGCCGTCATCCTCCGGCTGATTACACAGGCCACGGCACGGCCTCCCCTTCCCCGCTCGAGGGGGAAGGGGAGGCGTGGCGTTGCAGTGACTAGGAAATCGTCCCGCGCGCGTTGGAATCTCCGCCACCCTCCATCCAACCCCTTGCCCCGTTCTCTTTTCGACGCGGCTATTAATTCTAATAATCTTAATTAGTTTTAGATCATTACTTCAAACATCTAGCCATGGATTTTGAATAATGGAAGAAGAATTAAAAAGGTCTTAAGAAATACATAATATTACAGGAAATTCGAGGGTCCTGGAACTCACCAAGTAGAACGATTAGTTAAATGGTTTGATTTTTTCCAGGCAGGACAACTAGAAGAAACATTGATTGGGTACGACCTGGATGTATACCCGGGCCTTAATCATAGCGTACACATTCCTCCTGTCACTACGAGGGTTAATAAACAGATGAGCGTATGAAATCAGGCATAGGGAAGGATAAACGGGAATGAAATCTCCACACAAGCTAAAAACTGGATAGGAAACGAGGGATACCAACGACACTTGTGATATCATGGTTTTGAAATAAGCTGGCTGGCTTTGCTAAGAACGGTCCATGCGCAAATGTGTAGCGCAAATATTGGAATGAAAATTCGTCGGCCAAGACGATGTAATCGCCAACCCACTTGACCGACTGCTAGAGATCCGACCACACCATGCCCAATTATCCCCCAATCGCCCTAACTACGACTAATATTTCTCCCTTGCTGCAGTGGCGGGGGCAGAGAGGAATCGAGAGATGACCTCCATCCAGGCCTCATCGGAAAGGGAGGAAGGGCCTTTGGGACAACTATCTGAAGTGAGAAGTCATGAAATCTTCTTGTTAGAGACCACATCATTGTTAAAAAGAAGTGCGCAATCCCCTCACCTCATTCATCTTGTTTCAAAAAAATTCGAGAGGACTTCGAGAAGAGTTTCATGTGAAATTTTAATACCAAAAATCCATAGTACTGAGTGTCGAACTTCGGCATTATCTTTTTTCTCATTGGGATGAAGTGGGTCAGAGAGAAGCTGCAGAACATGTATTCTCAGACTGTGAGGAAATAAGTGAAGATATGGGAAATGCATAATTGTCGCGCATACACAAATGTCAAGGGCATTACAAAGAGCATATGCACATCCTAAATGACTGCTTCTGCAAATGGGTGACAGCATTGAAGAATGCCTTTTCCCTCTTCATTGCTACTTCATTAAATAAACCGCATTTAACAGACTTTATATTTTTCAAGTTTCATTTCGGTTCATGTGCGCTCTAAACTGGCGCAATTGCTTTCTATTTAAAAGAACAGTACTGATGAGTGAGATATTTGTCAAAATGTTGTGTGTGCTGGAATGGCGATGTCTTTGTTAGTCCTAAGGGGCAATTCAATTTCCTTTTCGAAAAAGGTGACCCTAAATGTGGACTTTAGCCGCTGACAGGTCAGGTCGTTTCAACGCCCGATCTCAATACCAGTGGCAGAGATTTCAATTACCTGTGGTTTTGGTCGTTAATGAGAGTTGTGTCTGCAAAGACTGTGTTCCACTTCGACAGGAAGTGACCTCTTCCCAGTGAGGCCTTTTTTCTCTCCTCTTTTCCCCCTCAACATTCAGCTCAGCAGTCTCGCACTCTTCTCTTTGACCTAGATGCGTCGAGTCATGAAGGACGGACCTGACTAATGCGGTTCACTTCAAAGTCTACACTTTGACGAGAAAATATGGAGTCCTATTGGAGAGTTCGAGAGGAGTATGCATGATTGGTGGTAGTTTTCGGGCAGGGGACCGACACCTGAGGTCACTTGCACCATTAGGGATGGACAGGAAAGGTTGAAGGGTGGAGATAAACCCGGCATCGGTATTAGCCTACTCTTAACGAAAGCCGCCAAGGATTCCGCAACTTAACGCCCCATCCGACGGACGGCGAACTCATTCAAAGTGTCCTCCACAAAGCACCTCATGCAGGTGAGGTACTAATGAAAAAATCTCTGAATTTTAAAAAGATCACATGGACACAGTAAATGAAGCCCACCCCAATCCAGACTGATTTCACTCTTACAACGTTGGCCATCGCAAATATGGTAAATATTTGGCCAAAGGAGGTTGAGGAAAGTTAAAGGTTGATGTATTACAAGCCAAAATTTATGTACTCATATTCATTCCTGAACATGCCAGTTTCACTTACTATTGACGTAAGTACTTCACAAACTAATCTAAACTATTTTCTGCATGTTTTAGATTAACTGAAGTAAAAATATTAATAATTTTTTGCGATTTAACGGTTGCTCCTGGAAGAGGCAGGCTTTATGGCCTGGATATTGTGCAGGTGTTCTCAACATGTTATTTAAGTAACACCTGATGGAATAGAAAGAAAAGGAGTGACATAGGAGAACGCTTGTACTCCAAGAAGAAGTAATTTTGAGGAAAGGATTTTGGAGATTTGAAAGAATTGTATGCTATCATTTGACAAATTGTCTCTCAGAATTTTTATTTTATTCCAATATATTGACATATTATGTGAATATGGGGGGTCATTGAAGTGGGTTAAGCATTTATTTGCTCATAAGAGTTCTGGGCTCAGATCTATGTGATATCTATGGGCACCTTCAGCCAAGACGAGTGTGATATTCTGGGACTTTTTCCTGTTCAAATTGAAGGTGGGGCAGGAGAATGGATGGAACCACTCCACTCACAAGTGTATGAATTTCACATAACTGCACTTGGTGAATTTTAACCTCACAAACCAGAATTCAGGCTGATTACTTCGGTGGTGTGCAAATCTGATAAGCACCTATACATTGTGAAACTCTCTGATTGAATTGCTGTGCTTGAAATTTCATGAAAAGGGTGTGATTTGGAGGTTTTTTGTTGATTTGAAAAAATAATCAGAGCATTTACATTTTAGAAGTATAATGTAGACATCAGAAATGACATTATAGCAGGATTAAAAATAAAGAGTAGAAAATTTTATCTTTATTGTCAATGAAAGCATGATTTATGGCATACTCATGACACGTGGAGCTCCTTTGGTGTTTGTCAACTGCAAAGGAATTGTTCCTCACATTTTCTTGTAAAATGAAAGATGAGCACAGCACAAAATATGTTACTGCATTTTTTTCCAAGTCACATGTTATAGGCTGTGAATTATTTCTTACTAGATGTCCATCTTCCCTATTAGAAACTTCTGTAATTAATGTTACTTGTGACATTAGTAACAGCTTTTTAAAGAAATGGTGAAGTTGAGGTAACTTAAATTAGAAAATTGTGGGAGTAGTTTTGACAAATTCAAAAACATTAATGTTGTCACAGATTGCTATGTTAGAATGTAGGCAACAATTGAAACGCTTACAGACCCATAATGAGTAAACTGTAAGTCATTAAAACCTGCAAAAATTCAGCTTATTTGGGGCCTCGATATCTGTACTCTCTGGGATCATATTAATATCCCACTTATTCTTGAGTTAGTAATTATACTTTAGTGTAAAAAAATATGATGGTAGTCTTCTATATTATATATATTATATTATATAAATATGAGATCAGCAAATATGAAGAACCATGTTGGAAATATTAAATGTTTTCAAATTACTAGAGATTAAAAATATAAGACAATTGTTCCAAGGGAGTTAATAAAATGAAGAGTTTTTCCTCAAAGTGTGGGGCTATTTGAATCAGTCATCCCACCTGGAACTGAGTTTATGCCATTCAATCAAGATTTCACAGTTGTGAAACAAGAACATGATATACATACATGTTCATAAGTACAATGTCAACGAGGGCAAACATAAAGATACCTATTTCCTTTCACACCTCTTTTACCTGCACTGTTTCCAATTGATTTTGTCACATTCAAAACAACGGACTTACTCTCATGAGCCATGACACAATGTTGGCCCGCTGTATATGAATAGGAAAAATCAAATTTTCAACATCTTGGAATCGTTAAATGATAATGTTTTGATTATATTCTATAATTTTAAATGCAATTAATCATTTAAAAACTACTAGCAATAGTGAACATATATAATATTGAATCAAAAGCTACAAAATACATCTTATAAAATACCCATATGAGGAGCTACCAAATAACTGCAAGAGCATTTTAGGTACACATAGTTTTAATAATATATACAAGCAGACATATACAGACAGGCAGTAGTATATCAATATTATGAGCATATGTTCATTAAACTTATGCTAAGCTTCTTCAGACATAATAAATCATGAAATAGATTAGCAAGAGACCTCAAACTCTCAGGAAACTTGTTGATGAACTTGACAGTTTTAAAAACAGGAAATTAATGTAATGACATAATGTAATGATAGTTCATTTATCAACCACATCAGTAAATTATGCTCAAGAGTGATATCGAGGCAGAGAAAGGTAGATAAACATAACCACAATGAGATGAAAATACTACGTCAGTAAAAAAAATGAAATGCTTAGATGCTACAGTGATGCATTAATAATTTTATGAAAATACTTTTGAATATCCATAATAAGCATTTTAGCAGAACAAAGAGAGAAAGAATGTATAACTTAAACCTACATTTGAAGAATTAAGAGAGGAATACAAAATAAATAAATAAGTCCTCCACTCAAATACATACATAACTAGAGAAGTATAACACAATCTCACAAAAACTGGCAAGAGCAATGTGAAGAATTCAGCATTACAAATTCAAATAATAAAATAATAATGAATTATTTTTAATGATTCTACCAAGCTTTCATGCCTGATTGGATATTTTACTTTGTATTTATCTCTAGGAATGACGTTAGACACACTGTATGAAATGGAGCCTATGAAGGGTAATTTGAACCATTTTGTTTTCTTGGCTGGTTGGACAGGTAGCAGGGAGCAAGATTGTGAGGCAGCTAGACTTTTCAACTTGCTATTTAAGATTTTATCAATTACTTGGCAATCATACCCGTTTTAAGGGCAATTTGTTTAATGGTACTTAGTTCCAGGTTAAAACCAGTTTGGTCTAAGGGAATATTTATTAGTCGATGGATCATGGAACGGAACGAGGCGTGTTTATGGGAATGTGGATGGCACGAATCACTAGGTATTATTGCATCCGTAAATGTAGGTTTCCTGTCCAACCAGCCAAGAAAACAAAATGGTTCAAATTACCCTTCATAGGCTCCATTTCATACAGTGTGTCTAACGTCATTCCTAGAGATAAATACAAAATCTGTTTTTACAATACCAACACGTTGGGACGACTTCTTTTCAATTCGAAAGATGTAATTGAACCAAACCTTAAATGCGGAGTCTATAAACTCCGTTGTAATGACTGTGAGGGATTCTATATTGGTCAAATGGGACAAAATTTTAATATTAGAGCATAGGACCTGCCTTAGTAGCAGAGACGATTCATCGGATTTTGCCCGACACCTCTTGGAGTTGGGCCACAAGAGTGACTTCCATCCCGAGGTCCTTTACTGCCACCAGAAAGGACGGAAGTTGGATGCCTGGGAGCAGCGTGCAATTGGACTGGCCAGGGATTTTAATGCCTTGCTCAACGACATCACCTTCTGCAACCAATCCCCGTTGCTGCTCGTGACTTCGCCTCCCCACCCCTACCACCCTCCTCCCTCTCCTTCCCCCCACAGTGTGTGACTATATATACTGGCATTTTCTGAAATAATCTTGTACCTGATGATGGCATAACAGCCGAAACCGGTCGTTTTACATTGAAAGTGTGGAAGTCACAAAGTGCTTATTTCTTTCTAAATATTATCTTAAATAGAAGGTTTTGCATCAATGGGCATTGCTATATGATACTTACTGGGAAGGGATGCATTTTAAAATTCATGTTGCATTTCACACATGGTAATACACTTTTCTTAACTGAATAGAACTTCAATTGATCCTACCAGCATAATAAATAAGATTTGTTTTCTTCTGATCTAATTAATGCCTTTAATTAAATCACAGTGTTTATTTTACCAAATGCACAAGTGTCCCAGTTAAGCATATGAATTCACATATTCTTCAACATCACAAGTTTAGGAGATGGATAATGGGTGTAGGCTTAGCTATGGTTCATGATATGATATTCAGTCCAGACATTTGCCTAGGGTGCTAAATGAGAAATGATTTCAAATTAATGTGCCTTGACTAGAAAATCCTCAGGGTAGTGGCATACTCCCTAGGTTGGCAATAGTAGAAAAACAATAAACTTTATACCCTGGGATCCCAATGTAAAGGGATGTATGTAGGGTGCTGCAATCACTACAACTTAGGTGATGATAGGTCATCATAGATGCCTGGTTAGGATAATGCAAACATTAGCAGAATAGCTTAGTTAAATTTTAAAACAACAAACCAAAACCCCAAGGCAAGATTAAAATCCTTAACTTTCAGTAAAACTTTGACCAAATTAAGTATTATAAAAATCAACTTAGAAGTTATGCATTGAGAGTTCACACAATTCTGTTAGCAAGTTACAGTCTAAATGAATTAATGATAGAATATGAATATGACTGCAATTAATATCAAGATGACATGGAATGGAGATTATGAAACAAACCATTACTTAAGCATTTCTAGAAGTAATTTTATATTTTAAAAGCTAACACCACTGAAAATCAGATATTTTAAAAGTACCTGTCATAAATTCAGCTCTTGTCAAGTATATCTATGTAGTAGTTGTATGAGCAATAATATAAAATATTCAAACTATATCAAAACATCAAATAAACAATAACTCCAGAAGTCCACCTAATGGATTAAAAACATAAAATTTATTCCAAGTAGCTAGTTTGTATAATTTGTGTGAAAGTGGAAGGGAATGAAGAAAGCCAGCCTGATCTTAGAATATTTATATGGCTAAATAAAATTGGCAATTTTCCACAGAAAATAAAAATTTATTAATACGACCGGTTTCGATGCAACTACATCATCATCTGGTAACAGTCATATTCTCGTTGTCTGCTATATATGCTGGAACACATGTAAGGGGGGGTAGTAGAAAAAGGGGGGAAAAAGAGAGGGAAGGGAGAAGGAAAGTGGGCAACGTGGGTGTCAATGGGGGTGGAGAAAGGTTTCTGGTGAGGAGAGAGGGTGAAAAATTAACCCCGTCCGGGAGACCTCACAGCTGGCTGGAAGGGTTGTCTCATTGAGGGTGGACACTCAGTGCAGCGCTAAACTCCTAGGACCGTGGAGAAAGGGGGGACCGGGGTTCCCCCTCCCCCGGCCGCGAAGATATCCATGCACAAAGAAGTGTTCGAAGAGGAGTAAAGGTTGAGGTCACTGTCTATATGGTTCCAATGGGGGGGGGCGCAGGGAGCCGTGAAGGAGAGCCCTAGCGAGGGATTCAGGGTTGGGGTGGGAGGAAGGAAGGGGGAGAAAGGAGTGGGGACACAAAGCTTTACGCCTTTTTCGGGGTAACATGGTCAGAGGGTGCACCGGGGGAATGGGGGGGGGGGGAAATTCCGAGATTTAAGGAGAGGAGATCACTGGTCACACGTGCGTCGAGGGAAGGCGATGGAGAGGAGGGGGGAGGGTGAAGATGAGAATTGGACTTCGTTGATGAGGTCCAAGTCCTTCCGATGTAGAATTTCCAGCTGTTCCATGGCGTCTAATTTCTTACCTTTGGTCAGGTTGTGAAGCACTTTAAAATTGAAATTACAAAAATGTTTGAAATCGAGAAGATGTTTGGCAAAAACAGAATTGGTGAGACCTGTAATGAAACCTTTCCTATGTTCACTGATGCGAGTCGAAAAACTCCTTCCTGTCTGGCCAATGTACGTAGCACCACACTCACACTGAATTTCGTATACACCACTTTGGTTATTGTAATGTATGGGATCTTTATTGGAGCATAAGGCTTTGAACAGATTATTAGGGGTATAAAATGCAATGCGGAATAGATCTTTGGGAAACTTGTTGGCAATTTTATAGGACACGGGGTTATGGAATGGGAGTTTGCACCACTTACGCTCTGAAGTAGTGGTGACTGAGAGGGAAACGTTTAACTTCAGGGCCTGTTTTTTAAGTTTTTTCTTTAATAAATTATCTATTAGGTTGACCTGGTAACCGTTTTTAAAAGCTATGTGTTTAATTTTATTTTTATTTTTTGTGGAAAATTGCCAATTTTATTTAATCATGTTATTCCACCATATCACGCCTGAAACGCCTCTTTTTATTTATATGGCTATTCTAAACCTCACCTAAAAAAACAACATGACATTAAACCGTTCTTCAATTCTGCAAACTTCCTTACTAACTTCATTTCGTCCAACTTGCCTATCCTTTTCCTTCACCTACCTCACCTGCTTAGCGCTCTCCTCTCTATTACAGTCTTTAACCTTCCATCGCCAATCAATATCCTCTGAATCCACCTGTCATGTCTTCTGTGGGTTTCTCCCAGCTACTCTCTCTCCTGCCCTATCATGCCTACTTCTTCTTCATTTGTTTTCCTTCCTGCCCATAATACTTTATCAATCCTACTTTACACTAACATATCAAAACTTCCATTCTACCAATCATTTTGTTTCAATAAACTAGTTTCTTCACTGTACCATACACTCATACTCAATGACCCCACCAACAACACCATCCAAATTGAAGCATCTTGGTCACAAAAAAATCCTTCTTTTGGTGTCCCCACAACGATGAACATCTTTGTACAAAACCATTCAAAGGTATGTAAAGCCTTATCTGCTCGAATTTGGCCCTCCAATTTTAATACTCCAAACTATCACAATGATTTTTTAATGCAGTCAGCAATGATTTTAACATTTTCCTTGAGTTTTATTTTCCAAAAAGCTGATTATATGAACTCTCCACTTATTTTCATTCCTAATACCAGCTTGTCCCTGTCCCAAAACTTCTGGCTTGATACCTCCCTCAAAAATGCTATAAATAAACTCAGACTAACACATTTTCCTCAATCTTGCCTCCTTTACCTATGCCACATTCTTTGTCTAAAATTGCTAGTATAATATATTCAACACGTTCATCTCCTATGTATTTGTTCCATCTCTCTTGAATAATTCCTTGATGAGTCATTAAAGTTTCTACTATATTTTAATAGTGTGCATGGATTTTCTCTTCTTTTCTGATAGTGCTTTCATCTTTCTATACTATGTTCCCATTTCACCCTTCCTTTACAAACTCACTACATACATGTACTTGCACTGTCTTCCACCATGGTTCTTTCACCCTATTAGTTCCTTGCCTCAAATAATTCTTTATCTCTTTCTACTTTCTTTTATCTAATTATGTGTTTACATTCTTTAATTTCTTTCTCTCATCTATCTTCCTAATCATCTTGTCTGCAATCCAGTGATTCCCAGTTATTCTCTGATATTATCTGTTCCCATAGTATTGTTTATAGCTTTCAGTATTACTTTCTTGATATGTTCCCATTTTTCTTATACTGCTCCCTTCACTCTACTGTCACAAACTATTTTATCCTCATCCTCTGGGAGGCGTGTGGTCATCTTTGTGAAAACTCCTTTGCATTAAAAAAATGAAGGCACATGAGCTCGGAAGGGATGACGGAAATTACTAAATTAGAGATGGTTCATAATGGCTGGAAGACAAGGGACAATAAAATTGCTTATTTGGAAATACATTTTGCACTGGAAAATAGAGGTTGCTTGAGAAGGTAACTGATTGATGGAAATGGTCTTTGAGGCAAGTTGTACAATAGTTATGACTGTGGGGATAGTAAATAAAACAAATGAACACATATAATGTTTTTGCTGGGGGAGAAAGATTTTAGTCCTAACCATCAATGTAAAGAGGTCAAATGTGCAATACGATAGTAACTTATACCTATTTGTAATCATATTATATCAAGGCATACAATTTGGGAGGCATTTCAAGAGATACATATTTATTTGCTGGCATGGCAAAGAAAATGGCAATGAGAGCACTCAAATCCCGTGGATCCAAAATTTCCATTGATGTGCATAATTGTAATGTGAACATTTAATCGTAAAATGTAGCTTTAGCTTCTTCAAAGAGCAAAATGCAAAGTAAATTTATTGAAATCGAATGCACGCCAATTAGAGGACATACTTTATTTTAATAAAGAAGGCAGATTAACTTTCATTGTGAGGAAATTGTGTCCATCCATGAAAGTCCTCATTGACATCATGATTGATGGGATGGAGGGGATCTATGTATACTCTGCATGGGCCTTTTCAGCAGAGACAAAGGGTACCATTCCTCCCCAGATTGTAGAGGCACTTGTTCCCATGTCCCAACCCCACAACACGTGGGGCATTACCCCTTTCTAAATAATGATTCTCTCAAGAGCCACCCTTAACGTAAACAAATTCTTAGTGCTCTATTGGGATAAGGTTTAAAAGCATTCTCATGATTCTGGAGAGGTAATTTAAATTTAACTTAAACATCCAACTTCTGCTAAATTCAAAATAAATTTAACAGATTGGACTGTGCAAATCATGAAAAGATATTGTTCAGGTTTACAGTAGCGTGAGTTTATATACAATCACAGATATTATCATAGACTCAAATGAATACCAATGACTTTTATTAATTACAAGGTTTAACCCTTTTGCTGCTGTGAATGTCCCAAGTACATTTGCACAGTAGGCTGCCGTGAACATATCTTTTTTACCCTCTCTGTGGTTCACTCTCATTGCTCGAAATTGCACATTCTGATGTGACAATCAATATGTAAAAAATCGAAGAAAAAGAGAAAATCGGTCAACTGCAGCTCCTCCGGATGCTAATGTGGTGGTTTCCCATTGCCTGCTGAAATATTACAAGAGGTAATTTAAATTTGCGCGCATGAATGAAAATTGTAACTTTCCAGCTTTCTTTCCGAGGCATCATGCAAAATTTATGCAAGTGTTGGGATTCGTTAAAATCATTCCTACGTACTCATAATAGAACTTCAGCTGTTATGAATACAAATCAATCATCATGAAATGAAATACTTGTTTAGTCAGTACAAAAGGAAGAGCGCAGTAAAGCAGTGTCACAATCATTCAAAAGGGGAAATGAAATTGAAGTTAACTTCAATTATAGTTCAAAAGTGAACTATTTGTCCCTAATATATTTCCGAGCAAGCAGTCCCTTTAAAGGATTTATAGCACTATCGTGCGATTCTCTTTATCGGAAAATATTTAAAAATCTGAGAAAAAGCTTCCAAAGAAGTTTAGTTACACGAAGAAAAATGGTTCAACCGACCTTATCAGAGGGCGTATATTGTGACGCACATTGATTGGATATATGCAACCAGTGATACAACTATGAATACGCGGGTTGCCCAACGTACGGGATACGCACATTATCACGTCACCCTTATCCTTATCCTTGCCTATACTCGTAGAAAGAGTATATAGTACTACATGTCCATGTGGACTAACCATATTAGAGTTCATAGTTTTCAGATGCTTTGGTGTGGGCTGATTAAATCTGGATACCAAATTAATTATTCAAATTGACTGCAAATATTTTAGAATTGGAATTGTATTTCCTTGGAAATCAGTACTCTTGTAACCAATTATTTAAAACACACTTAAAGGGTGGGCGCAATTCATTATTTAGTTACTACAATAGCAGTTATCTCCAGCATTAACTTGAGTTGTAGTGGACACTCACGACAGTGTGCTTGTTGAAAACACAGAGGCATCATTGTTTCACTGCCTCCAGAGTGCAGTATTTAACTATGGTACTTTCTTGGCATACCAATACCCAATGCATGGTTAGGCTTGTACCAATGGGCGAAGCAGGCATAAAGGCATTGCCTATATATCCATGTAGTGGAATAGGAAAAATGATATTATTCTATTAGCAGACAGCAGTCTTAATTTTTCAATTGTAAGGAAAGTAAGATCAAGTGTAAGCAAAATACGGTTCGTCAGTTTGTCCACTTGGAAACAGTAATTGCTTGAGATGGAGAAAAGGGCGAGGGTAGGTAAATTCAAAACAAAATTACGGGAATGAAAGTTACTTTCCTAAATATAAATACTCAAGGGTGGTAAGAATCACACATGCATGAATAGAAAATGAAAGAGAAAGACTGCATAAGTTTCCTTTTGCTGACCTAATGAGGTATCATGCACAGCTCGTTGGAACCCATTTTCCGGCATTCGTTAAAAGGTGAGGACGAAGGCCGATGGCCGGTCCATCACGCCCCTCTTGCTGGCCCCAAAGGGCTGCAGAGGGGGACGTCCTACTTACCATGTTACAGCGATCCATTAAAACAGGAAATCGCTGCCTTCGGGAAAAAAATCAGTGGAAGGATCGTGAAGAAGATCGTCGAATTCGTGATGAAAAAGATGGAAAGAGAGCGATGGAATGAAGCCATATAAGAAAGTATTAAGCACAATCCATTCGAACTAAATACTTTCTTACACAAATACAAGTATGCAACTAGTTCATAATTGTACAACACATTAGACACCTGCATAATTTTTTCTTACTTAAGGAGAAAGTGCCTTACACCAAGAGTAAGCTATTACTGAGTTAATGTCGCATCCCTGTCTCTTTAAATGTCCTGCCTACATTGGTCGGCTAAAGTCACTTTCTCTAAGTGTGGTTGTTGCGTCCCTTAAGCCCCATCGGGGGCCCTACCGCGTGGGTGGAGGCAGGCCTTGTCTCGAACTAAGGGGACTCCTGCACACTGAACCTGCGACGAAGGGGGGGGGGGGGAGAGGAGACGAGTCCCTACCTTCGTAATTGATGCAAGGTCCAACGGCGACCAGTCTTTCTCCATCGGTGGTCCCGCGGTGCACACGCATCACACACAAGCACTATTCACTTAAAGATAGGCACCATAATGACCATGCATCTCAAACATCACAAAACAACACTATTTGCGTAAAGAAAGGCACCATAATGGCTGTGCATCACACGCAAACACTGATCACTTATAGAAAGACACCATTATGACCATGCACTACACTCTCACTATTGCATCTTGCCAACAGTCGACGGAGCTGCCGTGGACGCCTCCTCATGCACAGGAACCTGGGAGGGCTCTGTTTGGGTAATCGTGGTAATTATGTTTTATGTATTGTGTAAAGGCATACCGTGAATTTTGAGTGGTGACAGTGTAATTTGTTCGCCCATGAGAAGCCGATAAGAATATGTACGTTATAACTATAACTACTGAAGTATAAGCCCAGTACCATTGTGATGAAACCATTTATGTACTCGTCGATTTGAATATCGTGGAATGGGTGATACACCCCTGTTAATTTGGAAGAATATTATTACCTAAATGCAATGGCTTCAATCCTGCAGCATGGAGACAGTAAAATTAAAATGCAATGCACCATTTAAAAAGCATATCTAAGGGGTGTGTATGTAAGGACGTGATTAGTCTCGAAGGTAGAGAGCACAGAAGCTCAATATGAAATATGTGGCAGCCCCGTCTCCATCGGTACAGCGCCACGAAAGGCGAATGGCAGTGAGATGACATGGGAGCTGAGAAAGACCATGAGAGGTATGCAGATCCTCATTGGAGCGTATGCCGACAGAACTATATTTCAAGCCAAGGTATTTCTGTGTAAAAAGTAAGCATATTGAAGATTTCTCTGCAGCGTACATTGTTATAAAGATATGGAGAAAAAAGATGGAAGAGATTGAACAGACTGGAATAGTTGCACGAATGGGACTTTTAAAAATTGAATCCGTCTCGTTGTCAACATGAACTTTGGAAGACCATAATTTACGAAATCAATCTTGTTTACAAATGCGAAACAAGATATCATTCCTCCGAACTGGAAGGGTAAGGCTGCCTTGAAAGAAAGAAGACTTTTTAATTCTTCAGCGACGTATTTCCAGGGCAGAAGAATCTGGAGACATCCATTGGATGGTGATGTTGGAAACGGAAGAGAGATCCGCCAGAGGTAACTGGTCATATTCCTTTGCCTTTTCTCATTTGGAACACGATGGCACTAAAGTCCACAACCAATTTTAGAGACTCTCAATATATGGGAAAGTTGAAATTTTCGAATTACGAACTCCGCGTAAGGGAGGGGTGTAGAACCACAGAAGATAAGATGCAAAGCCGGGAGGCTGTGAGGAATATTGGAGAAATGAATGACGACAATTCGTTTGAGAATCATCCGGGAGGCTTGCAATAAAATCTATGTGGAATATGACCCGGCTATGCTGCGAGCACGAAATGCTAACTCCGTAGAATTTTAGAAGCCTTACAACACGATAAAAATATCTCGGGAGACTTTTAGAAGTTATCCACCAACCAGGGAAGGCAAGTAGTTCGGTATTGCCGGCCAGTGGATTTCCTAGATTAGTGGGATAACGAATGGTGGAGAGGAAGTGATGACAGCTTGAGGGCGGGAAGAAGAGGTCCCGCCGCACATTATGTCTAGAAGAAAGACATCTCACCACGTGTGAAATATATGGAGCTACACTCCGGAAGAAATACATTCTCTACACTTGACAATGAAGTAATGTCCTCACGAAAACTGATAGATACCGGGATGTGGGTTTACATTCACAACGGAATTCCGGTTGAGGACAAGGATAGAATCGGTTAAAAAAATGCAAGCAATGACGTTGCATTGGAGGAACAATGTCTTTAAATTCTGCTAGAAGCTGCAGACTGCATTAACCGGATTAGGTATTCAGTAGCCTGAGTGAACTGAGAAGTCACCTCGTGAACGGACAAGGTACAGTTGCCCATATAGCAGAATGCTAAGAACACCAATACACCACTCTATAGGTCACGCTATCGACCGGGCGGATAGGGAAATTATTATATTAAGACATCGAAACGGAAATATTCTTGAAGACATTTGCGATGTGGGCATTTACAAAATGATATGATTTCATGCCCGTTTTGCGCAGCGAAGATTTTTTTATTCAGAAGGTGGAGATGAAGTGGTGGTCATTCGAGGAAAGCTTACTATGTTAGCCAATCCGGGCCATTATTTTAAATATGCAGTTTTCAGTAATCCCGGTCAAGGCAAATGATTTTTACGCTCTGAAATTGTTGCATTAACTATGCAGCATCCAAAAAATAACCGTGCATTGAAGAGTGAGCAATAATTCTAGTGTTTTCGAAATATTAAGGGGCATTTTCTCAACTGAAGATACCGTAGAATATTCAGACTCCCTGGGAGTCTTCTTAAAAGGTCCCAATGCCACAAAGACGAGCGGGGGACCATTTTTAAGCAAGCCTAATGGGGAATCGTGAGCCTTAACAAGGCGAAAATGCCATGGAGATGGAATGTGTGGGAGAATACGTGGAAAGAGGCAGTTGTGCCGACTGAAAAACTATTTGAAAAACGAAAGGGTCCAAGTAACAGGAGAAGGTTGGAGGGAGATGGTGAAATTGATGTGGGGGACGCTCACCAGCAACTGTCTGATCACACAACTGGGCTCTAGGATAACACAGAAACGCCATTCATTCGGTGTACGGTAGGTGTCCACCAAGAAAAATTGAAAAGGAGACGTTACAAAAATGCAATGTCAAGAATGGCTTGCAGGAGTCATACCTGAACTAGGTAAATATAAAAAGAGACGTTTCAGGCGTGATATGGTGGAATAACATGAATAATTGAAATTAGCAATTTTCCACAAAAATAAAATTTATTAATACGACCGGTTTCGATGCAACTACTTTATCTTCTGGTAACAGTCATATTCTCGTTGTCTGCTATATATGCTGAAAAGCAAGTAAGGGGAGGGTAGTGGAAAAAGGGGGGGAAACAGAGGGAAGGGAGAAGGAAAGTGGGCAACGTGGATGTCAATGGGGGTGGAGAAAGGTTTCGGGTGAGGAGAAAGGGTGAAAAATTAACCCCGTCCGGGAGACCTCCCAGCTGGCTGGAACCCCCCCCCCCCCCGGCCGCGAAGATATCCATGCACAAAGAAGTGTGCGAAGAGGAGTAAAGGTTGAGGTCACTGTCTATATGGTTCCAATGGGCGGGGGCGCAGGGAGGCGTGAAGGAGAGCCATAGCGAGGGATTCAGGGTTGGGGTGGGAGGAAGGAAGGGGGAGAGAAGAGTGAGGACACACAGTGGGGGGGAACCCCGGTCCCCCTTTCTCCACGGTCCTAGGAGCTTGGCGCTGCACTGAGTGTCCACCCTCAACGACACAACCCTTCCAGCCAGCTGGGAGGTTTTCCGGACGGTGTTAATTTTTCACCCTTTCTCCTCACCCGAAACCTTTCTCCACCCCCATTGACACCCACGTTGCCCACTTTCCTTCTCCCTTCCCTCTGTTTCCCCCCCTTTTTCCACTACCCTCCCCTTACTTGCTTTTCAGCAGATATAGCAGACAACGAGAATATGACTGTTACCAGAAGATAATGTAGCTGCATTGAAACCGGTCGTATTAATAAATTTTATTTTTGTGGAAAATTGCTAATTTTAATTAAATAGGTAAATATATATGTGTTGTAGATTTGTTTTTGTAGATTTCGAAAAAGCCTTTTGATAGAGTGAATTGGGAAAAATTAATGCGTGTATTGCAGAAAATAGGAATGGATTGGAGGGGCAGGAGACTGATCCGCAACCTGTACATGTCTCAGACTGCTCAGGTGCGAGTGGGGAACGGAGAGTCCGGATGGGCAGTGTTAGGAAGAGGTGTAAGGCAGGGTTGCCCATTGTCACCGGTACTGTTCAACGTATATGTAGAGGAAATGATTAAAGAGGCATGGGAAGAACTGGAGGTAGGAATGAAAGTCGGAGGGGAATTCGTAAAATCGGTTAGGTTTGCTGATGACCAAGCATTAGTTGCTCAGTCAGCCAACGGGTTGCAAGCATTGTTGAGTGAATTGGAGGTTCAGTGCGATAAATATGGGATGAGAATCAATATTAATAAAACAAAGGTTATGCGATTTTCCAGAAAGAAAAAGGCTAAGCTAAATATTAAAATAGGAGGGGAAAAAATAGAGCAGGTAGAACAGTTTACATATCTCGGAAGTGTTTTGGACCAACACGGTCAAAGTGGTAGGGACGTAAGGGGAAGAATTGCGCTAGGCAAGGAGGCTTTCTCAAGGAGGAGGGAGTTGATGACGGGGACGTTGAGTAGTAGATGTTAAGACAAGACTCGTAAAAACTCTGATATGGAGCGTAGCTATGTACGGCGCGGAAACGTGGTCGCTGAAGCAGGAGGATAGACGTAGATTGGAGGCTTTTGAAATGTGGGTGTGGAGAAGAATGGAGAAGGTGAAATGGACCGAAAGGAAAACAAATGAGGAAGTACTAGAAATGGTGGGGGAGGAGAGGGGTTTGTTGAGAGAAATCCTATGGAGGCAGGAAAAATGGATGAAAGGCGTATTGAGCGGTAGTGGAATGTTGAAGAGGGTAATAGAGGGGAGAATGTTGGGCAAGCGAGGTAAGGGTGGGAACAGGATAGGGATGTTGGACGGGATGAAGGGAGGAAAGAAGTACACCGAGATGAAGAGGGACCTGATATAGATTAGTTTGCTGGGTGGGGAGTCACAAAATGTTTATTTGATAGTTGTGTCCATCCAAAAACCTACCTTAAACGGTAGATTACCTAATAATAATAATATGTGTTGACTTCCAAAGTTTGCACAGAAAAGAGAAATCACAGAATTAATATTAAAAATGTTCAGAAAGAAAATTCGTGAACAGTGAACAGAAAAGTGAAACATTCGGGCACAACCAAATACTAGTGACCCGAGTTCTCAGAGTCCAAGGTATTCTCGAAAATTGATGAAACATCAAAATATATGGCAGGAATGGAAATGATGTCTCCGAGAAAGAGTTCAAGCTGTTCTAAATCGGGATATATTGTTTTGTCAGGTGATGGAATATGCTTTTTGCCATATTTTGTCCTTTTCAAATACTACGTAAAAAACAATAATAAGGAACAACTGTGGGATGTCACATCCACTGTTACAATGAACACACTACTGTATGGAGAATTCATTTCGGTGAGCATTCTCAATTCAATTCAAGCTTAAGAAAGTAGCAGTGTTATTTTTTCGAGTATGCGATAGTGTGTGGAGAATAAGTACGAGATAATTGGAATGTGAAAATGTAAATGCACAGAGTATATAATACAGAAATATTGTATTTGAATCATGGTATCTCCTAGCAATGAATACACTTCAACACTTTCCAATAGGCAACAAAGCACACCTGGCAGGTGAGCCGTGTACTTCCCCTTTAACGAGGCAGACATCCACACAGCATTGAGCAAATTTCAAGTTAACGCTACTGTCAATTTTCGGATGATGGACTTTTTAGGGATAATTCGCCACGAGGATGTCATGTTTCATTACGGTGGCGGAAACAGAAGACCAAAATAAAATGCAGTGCAATTGCTTTTCGATGAGGACGACGGTGACAACTGAATGGCATTTGAATAATATGCAGGTAAACGCCAGAAATCACAAACCTTGACTTAAGTCGAGAGATGTGAATGAAAATATCTTCGTACGTACTGGACCGTTACAATGAAATTCAGTCACTTCCACTGGTGAAATGGTTATCCGAGCACTGTAATTGAAGAACTCCTGGTGATGAAGGTGATCCTCGGGGCACTCGCGCAGTTGAACAGACGAAGTAACAAACATAACTGAAACACAAACTAAGGAGAACCACCAGAGAATTGGTAAATCGAAATCTGGGTATTTATATGAAAATGCGACGCCAAGTTAACGAGGTCTTTCGGGCGGAATCAACAGTGGTCACGTAAAACAAAAACAGACAATGTTTAACTTAAAAAGAAGACCTCAGGATCACTAGTTGAATTGAAAGAATTTGGTCGAATGCTTAAAAACTTACAAGAGAATGACAATGTAGACTTATTCAAAGAAAGAAGTCGTACATATTGGCGAATGCATAATTGGGTAGTAGTGTGCTAGTGATTTTTCACTCCTGAAACAACAAAATCGCATGCTATATAGTGAAACAATCACGCAGTCAAAACTATCTACTACATACATTTAGCTTAGTTAAATTATCGGACTATTACACACCGTTAGTTTAGAAGGTTTTCGGTCGCAGCGATTTAGAAATTATCCTTTTTCTTAAAAGCCTTCAGAAATGTGTGTACTGGCATGAACCGTTATTTGTCAGACACACGTGGTGGTATGAACACGACCTAACTCTAATTCTACTGATAATTTAATTTTCAGGAATCCCCCTGGGATTAACGCCACTCACCAGAATTCGATGCGACCGGCACGACGACTCTGGACTTGGTTATTCACCAGCTGATATAGACAATTTCCTTCACTCAACACAGGTAAGAACAAAATGAAATTGGTAGCGGTCCGTTCGCCTTTCAATATGGTGGAGCTAAGGGGAGAGGGTTAGCGGGAGGGATGAATGGAGGGTAAATGGCTAGGAAAATGGAAGGGGTAGGATGTGAGGGAGAGCCTTGGGGGGAAGAGAAGGGTGGGTGGGAGCATGGGGCATGCCCACAATCAAGAGGAGGGGCACACAGAGGAGTAGAGGGGGGTAACCGAACGAAAGAAAAGCAGCGGCGTGTCGCCGGCATGGTTGCGAGAGGGGAGTGGAGGGATGGGGTTGAATGTGAAAGAAGGACCAAGTCGAAATGACCACGCCATGGGTCCGTTTGGGGAAGGGTGAGAGGATGAGCGTGCCTGAGAGCTTGGCAAAAAGAAGAAAGTGAGAGCGGGTGGGGTCAAGAAGAGAAGTGAGGATGAGGGAGGAGGGAGGCACACATGAAGAAAAGAGGGGTCGACCAAATGCGCTGAAGGCAGCGGCGAGTGTTCCGGTCGTGCTGCGGGCGGAGTAGAAGAAGAGGAAGGGCGGGGAGGGAGGGCGGGAAAGGGGGGAGTCGCGCTCCGGCTGATGATTCCTCAGAATAGGACAAATGGGCGCCGCGAAAAAAGAGAGCGACGGCTCGTGCCCTCATCCTCCGGCTAATTACACTGGCCACGGCAAGGCCTCCCCTTCCCCGCACTAGGGGGAAAGGAAGGCTATGTCGGTGCGGTGATTAGGAACTCGCCCCGGGCGCGTTGGAATCTCTGCCACCCTCGATCCCGCACCCCTTGCCCCGTTCTCTTTTCGACGCGGCCACTAATTCTAATTATATTCATTAATTTTAGATTGTTCCTTCTAACGTCTAGATATGGTTTTTAATAATGGAAGAAGAAATAAAACGCCCTTAAGATATACATAACACTAAAATAAATCCGAGAAACTGTTTTGGGTCCTGAAACTCACCCAGTAGAACGAATACATAATTGGTTTGATTTTTTACAGGCAGGACAAAAAGAAGAAAAATTTGATTGGGTACGAACTAGATGTATCCCCGACCTTAACCATAGAGTACACATTCTTCCCGTCACTACGAATATTAATAAACAGATGAGCGTATTGAAATCAGGCATAGGGAAGGATAAACGGGAATGAAATCTCCACACAAGCTAAAAACTGGATAGGAAACGAGGGATACCAACTACACTTGTGATATCATGGTTTTGAAATAAGCTGGCTGGCTTTGCTAAGAACGGTCCATGCGCAAATGTGTAGCGCAAATATTGGAATGAAAATTCGTCGGCCAAGACGATGTAATCGCCAACCCACTTGACCGACTGCTAGAGATCCGACCACACCATGCCCAATTATCCCCCAATCGCCCTAACTACGACTAATATTTCTCCCTTGCTGCAGTGGCGGGGGCAGAGAGAAATCGAGAGATGACCTCCATCCAGGCCTCATCTGAAAGGGAGGAAGGGCCTTTGGGACAACTATCTGAAGTGAGAAGTCATGAAACCTTCTTGTTAGAGACCACATCACATTTAAAAAGAAGTGCGCAATCCTCTCACCTCATTCATCTTGTTTCGAGTATGTAACGAGTGTCACCAGATACCCTTTGTTAACTTTTATTGATTCAGAAAATACAAAAATAGAGAACAAAGAGTGAAGTCATCAGCATCGAAATCATACGCCCAGTAGACGACAAGTTAGTAACAAGTGAAACAAATGAAACATGGAGCAGGAACTCAAAAAGAAAAAACGTACGCGAATGTGTCTCTAGCGACGAACGGAATGAGTAAATTTAGGGTTGTATGTGAGTCGCGGTAGTTCAGGGATAGAGATTTCCACTACTGAGTGGAGGGCCGGGGTTCGATTCCCGGGTGAGCCTCATTGGGCACCTGCGCCACCCAAGCTATGTGATTTTTCGTGTACCAGATTTTTTTGGTAAACCATAACCGACACATGGACAGGAACTGGCCCCCATCCCCTGAAGTGTGAATTTCACACGCGGTTGGGCTTAGTCCTGGGTGAATCTTATCATCCCCTACCAAACCAACCTTCGAGTTAATTACTATGTTTATGGTTTTTATGGTATCTTGGTCAATTCCAAAGGTGTAAGCAAATTTTAAAGAGAAAATATTTGGGAAGATATGGACGAAATAATAGCCAGTATTTCTGAATATGCGAATTGGTTCATCTCCCTTTTTCAAAGAGTTTTCACCTGGCTGTTACTGAGTACCTCCGATAGCCTACCCAATAAGTCCTCAAAACTAGTCGTGTAATTGAAATCTCACGTAGAGGAAAAAACAATGATATGAAAATAATGTTGTGTACTTCTATAAGCATATGACAGTGGTGGGGTCTCCGAATTTTTACGATTTTGGTCAGTTTAAATAAATGATATTTATTTGAACTATGTGTTTTCATTCATAAAATACATTTCCCCATTAATTTGGCCACCAGTTTACGTATGTCCGTGGGTTCGATGATGACCTTAGTCTTGTGATGCGCAGGCATTTGATTCTCTATTTCCAGACCGAATTAAGGAATTCTGTGCAAAGAAGCATTGCGGCATAAGAGTAGAGAAGGCTTTGGATATAAATAATCTTTAGGTGACTCTGTTGAACGCATGGCTCGGAGATGGACGTATAACTTGATTTCTGAGTTAATGATGCAACACGGTCTTTTCGCTGTTGTTCCGGGGAAAGGAGAGACACTGAATGAGATAATTCATTCATTGATTTTTATTTTTAACCGATTTGCAGTACTTTCAAATATTAAATGTATTAGAATACCATTCGAACAAATCCGTCTTCTGGCCAAGGGCCGGTGCCCGAAAACAGAGTAATTGCGAAAATAACCCACTAATGAATAATTCCTATGGGTCCTCGCGGGCCCATGAATGCCTTGAGGCCATCAGTACGCACCTGCAGCCACGATCTATCGAACCATGAAATCAAAAATTATGAAGTGTAAATATGTGAGGGATCATTTGGAGACTGACTGGGGAGAGAATTAAATCCAGAAGGGGTACTCTCAATGTCGACACCGTCAACAAATTACGATATTTCCGTTCATCACTCGATCTCTTCCTGCTAAAATGCTAAATGCCTAGGGGAATGGGAACAAGCAAAAGGTGAGCTTCCAACATCGAATCGCAGGGGTACGCCCTGGAATTGAAGAAACATGTGAATCTCCTTTCTGAACCCAAACGGATCAATTCTTAAGAAAACAATTTTCGTCTCGATCATTTTACAAATGATCCCCCCAATTACACTTTAGCTGCGTGTGAAATCAAAATAATTGTTCTTTATTCCTCACATTGTTCTGTAGGCCGCCTTCCCCTTTTTTGATTAAGGAATTAACTCACATATGACGAAATCTTCCGGGCAAATTTCCTCCCTCATAAATGCCAGAAAAGAAGTCGATAGGATGTATGATGAGTTAGAGGATATACTCGCGAGTGTTCCTGCAGGGAAACATTTGATAGTGATGGGGGATTGGAATGCGACGGTAGGCGAAGGAAGAGATGGTGGTGAGGTGGGGGACTATGGGTTAGGCACGAGGAATGAACGTGGTGAGAAAGCAATTGAATTCTGCAGGAGACTGGAGTTAGTCATCACTAACACATGGTTTAGACACCACAAAAGGCGTAGGTATACATGGAAAATGCCAGGTGACTCAGAAAGGTATCAGTTAGATTATATTATGGTTAGGCACAGGTTTAGGAACAGTGTGATAAATTCGCACAGTTTCCCAGGAGCGGATGCGGACTCTGACCACAATTTAGTTGTTATGAAATGTATTGTTCGTATCAAGAAGATAAGGCAAGGGCGGCGGGTTAAAAAATGGAATTTAGAAGCAGTAAATGAATTAACGAGGAAGGAGTATCAGGAGGCTTTAGAGAAAATGATGGATGACGGTAAAGAACTGAGTCCTATCGAAGAAAAATGGGAATGTATCAAGAAAAGGATATTGGAAGCCGCTAAAGACACTATAGGAACCGTTAACGGGAAAAGGATAAGGAAACCATGGGTAACGGATGAGGTGATCGCAAATATGGATGAGAGAAGAAGATGGAAAAATGTAAACACAGAGTTAGGCAAAATGAAGTACAAAGAGTTAAACAATAAATTGAGAAGGGCCACAAATAAAGCAAAAGAAGAATGGTGGAAAACGCAATGCGAGGACATGGAAAGTTTACAGAAGAAGGGTGAAATTGGTGCTCTATACAGCAAGGTTAAGTTATTATCGGGAAGTAAGAAGGCAAGATCTGTGCTAACAGTTAAAGATAAATGGGGTAAGATAATAGTTGAACCAGGAAAAATCCAAGAGAGATGGAAGGAGTATATAGAAACACTGTATGGTAAAGAACTTAGGCCGACAAGGTTAGACATAGAAAAGGAACATGACGTAGAAGAAGATAGCTTAAGTCCAGGCATACTCGACGATGAAATAGAAAGGGCATTAAAGGAGATGAAAGCAAATAAGGCTGTGGGGGTGGACAATATTCCTGTAGAAATGTTGAAATGGTTAGGGAAAGGTGGGAAGAAGGGCATATATGGACTGATTCGTAGTATTTATGAGGAAGGAATCTGGCCGGAAGATTTTGTGAGATCGGTGTTAGTTCCTATTCCAAAAAAGGCAAAGGCTTCGTCATGTGAGGATTACAGAACAATAAGTTTGATATCCCACGCCGCTAAAGTTATTCTCAGGATCATCAACAAAAGGATAGAGAGTAAGGCAAATGATTACTTAGGGGATGATCAGTTTGGGTTCAGGAAAGGAAGAGGTACGAGTGATGCCATTGCAGCAATGAGATCACTAGTCGAGAGGAATATAGAATACAACCAGGACGTTTTTTCCTGTTTTGTAGATTTCGAAAAAGCGTTTGATAGAGTGAATTGGGAAAAATTAAGCGTGTATTGCAGAAAATAGGAATGGATTGGAGGGACAGGAGACTGATCCGCAACCTGTACATGTCTCAGACTACTCAGGTGCGAGTGGGGAACGGAGAGTCCGGATGGGCAGTGTTAGGAAGAGGTGTAAGGCAGGGTTGCCCATTGTCACCGGTACTGTTCAACGTATATGTAGAGGAAATGATTAAAGAGGCATGGGAAGAACTGAAGGTAGGAATGAAAGTCGGAGGGGAATTCGTAAAATCGGTTAGGTTTGCTGATGACCAAGCATTAGTTGCTCAGTCAGCCAAGGGGTTGCAAGCATTGTTGAGTGAATTGGAGGTCCAGTGCGATAAATATGGGATGAGAATCTATATATATATAAAAACAAAGGTTATGCGATTTTCCAGAAAGAAAAAGGCTAAGCTAAATATTAAAATAGGCGGGGAAAAAATAGAGCAGGTAGAACAGTTTACATATCTCGGAAGTGTTTTGGACCAACACGGTCAAAGTGGTAGGGACGTAAGGGGAAGAATTGCGCTAGGCAAGGAGGCTTTCTCAAGGAGGAGGGAGTTGATGACGGGGACGTTGAGTAGAGATGTTAAGACAAGACTCGTAAAAACTCTGATATGGAGCGTAGCTATGTACGGCGCGGAAACGTGGTCACTGAAGCAGGAGGATAGGCGTAGATTGGAGGCTTTTGAAATGTGGGTGTGGAGAAGGATGGAGAAGGTGAAATGGACCGAAAGGAAAACAAATGAGGAAGTACTAGAGATGGTGGGTGAGGAGAGGGGTTTGTTGAGAGAAATTTTATGGAGGCAGGAAAAATGGATGAAAGGCGTATTGAGCGGTAGTGGAATGTTGAAGACGGTAATAGAGGGGAGAATGTTGGGCAAGCGAGGTAAGGGTAGGAACAGGATAGGGATGTTGGACGGGATGAAGGGAGGAAGGAAGTACACCGAGATGAAGAGGGACCTGATATAGATTAGTTTGCTAGGTGGGGAGTCACAAAATGTTTATTTGATAGTTGTGTCCATCCAAAAACCTACCTTAACCGGTAGATTACCTAATAATCCTAATAATAAAATGCCAGAAAAGAGTTCATAGAAAAACTCTCCCTTTCACGTTCTCCTTAACATTCAAATAGTTTCGCAGGGAAGTGGTTAAACCCCACATGCTTATTTCATTTCAATTTCCTATATGTCCTTTATATTTCCTGGTTTCCTTATGACTATGACCCAAGTCATAAGGAAACCAAGGTCTAGGATAGGTGTATCATGATCTACGCCATATATTCTTTCCATGTTTAACCTTGCTGGTCTAACGTCTTTACCATATAGTTCTTCTATGTAATCCTTTCAACTCTCATCTCTCTTGAATCTTCCCTGGTTCACTTAATAATTATCTTGACTTATCTTTGATTGTTTTCACGTACGTCCTCTTCCGACAGTTCTTTCATCTTGTTGCACAATGCACCAAATTCTCATTTCCGTGGTGAACTTATTAGATTCTGGTGAAAGATTTGGTGTTTTCCCGGCGTATCAGCTGCGTAAATTCTTCTCGGGTCCTCCACCGGGTTATGTGGTCCATCTCTGCCGACGTTTCGATGTCCGACTCGGTCATCGTCATCGGGGCTTCCGAAACTAGATAAGATACTAGATTCTCAAACTGCGTTCTTCACCACGCTTTTTCGCCCTATTGCCTTCCGGCCTCGGTTTATAATTCATCTCTTTGTAATATCTTCTAACCTACCCTGTGTTTACATTTTGAGAATAACAAAATTTGCACTTTCTACAGATGTATTTTTAACGTACAATGCGTTTCAGTTCATCGAACACAGTTACAAGACGGTAGAAGACAAGAAGGTAGAATAGGGTTCGATGAACTGAAA